>CBVK0100375073.1:0-27594 GCA_900067695.1 Picea abies | reverse complement strand
GATGTGTTTTAATTTACATGCAATGTACAATTTTGTTTTCCTTGAATCTTATATGTGGGAAAGATACTGATCCATAATATAATTTGCTAATGAATCTGAAACACTATTAAGTTCTCTCGGAATGTGTCTATATTCGATGTAATCGAACATTCGTTCAGACGACGAACTTGCAAGTGTAGGCATAATAGGATAGGACTACAGATAGCATAGATACGGTTGAGTTGACAAACCACCAGTTGGGAGTCTAAGTAAATAATGATGCGAGAAATACCTAGAGAGGAAGCTTGGATCAGTAGTCCAATGACAGCATGATATTCTTCCATATTGTTGGTTGTTGGTCCTAAGAAAATTCCTCCTGAACTCACCACCTGGTCAAATTGGTAAATAACCCAAGATGCTGAAGCAATGCTTCAGGTATGTCGGCTAGCACCATCCACAAACCCGAAAAAGATAGGAAAGGAAGACGTCATTTGCGCATTAAAACACAGGCACAGTCATGAGTGGCAACAGTAAAGACTCGAGCACGCGAAAGAAAAAGATACACCAAAACTAAATACAATAATGTACAAAGTACAAATGCTAGGTGATCTAGGCATAGTACTTCTTAAGGTAAAGCCCATTTCGGGGCTCTCCTAGGGAGATTTCGTCATGATCAACTAATTTGTAGGCACCTTTTTGTAGGACATGTTTCATGATGTAGGGACCATGCCACATGGGTTCTAACTTTCCTGTCCCCAATTTATCGTGATCTTGGTCGTAAAAAAGGGCTAAGTCTCCTTCCGCGAAGGTCTGAGGGTGGACGGATTTGTCATATTGACTTTAAATTCGTTTTCGATGTGCCTCATTGATGAGAGCAGCATCACGACGTGTTTCGTCCAGTTTGGATAGATACAAAAATCGTTCTTCTTCAGCAGAAGTGAGGCAAGAGTTCTACTTTTAGTTTGAGTGATGGAATCTCACACTCGATTGGTAGGACAACTTCAATTCCATAGAGCAAATGGAAGGGAGTGAATCCAGTTGAAGTTTTCACAGAGGTGCGGTAGGCCCAGAGAGCGGAGAATAGTTATAGATGCCATGATGTTTTGTTTTCCCCTACCATGCATTGGATCATGGTTTTTAGGACTTTTTTGATATCGTCAACTTGTCCATTTGCTTGAGGGTAGTAAGGGGACGAGTTTTCATGGAGAAAAACCAATTTGACATGTAATTCGCTCATCATCTGGTTTTTAAAGTGTGCACCGTGGTCAGTGACAATGGCACGTGGTACACAAAAACGAGTTATGATGTGGTTGAAGAGGAAAAGAGCTGCAATATGGCCATCATTCAGGAAGGTAGGCATAGCCTCAGCCCATTTGGTGAAGTAATCGATGGCGATGATGATGTAACCGTGCCCCCCGGCTGAGGTAGGCTTACACTGCATGAAATCAATGCCCCATTTGGCAAAGGGGTCGATGGTGATAATTGGGTGCAGATTCATAGGGTGGGTGTGTGACTTATTGTTAAATATTTGGCAGGGTGGGCATTTCTTGACAGCCTCGATACAATCTTTGAAAATCGAGGGCCAAAAATATCCCGCACGTAGGATTTTTTGGGCTGTGGCCATACCAGAAAGGTGGCCGCCACAGGTGCCAAGGTGAAAATCGTTCAAAACGTGTTCAGCCTCCTCGTGAGTCAAACATCACCAAAGGATGGTGTCGATACCACGACAATACAAAGTGTCGCCGAGGATGAGATAACGACGAGAGTGGTGACAAATGCATCGTCGCTCTTCACGAGAGATGTTGGGTTGAAAACGTTGTGTTTGAAGGTAGAGGAGAATGTCTCTGTACCAAGGATCAGAGGTGTTGATGAGGAAGAGAGATTCATCGAGTAGAGAATCTCTAGGTTTGATGTTTTCATCGGCACGAGGAAAAGCACAGATGAGCTCAGAAAACACCAGGGATTTTTTGGCATTCGCCTTCGTAAACTCAAGATCAAATTCTTGAAGAATAATGATCCATTTCGAATATTTTCCCCCAAGTACTTGACGTGTCAAGACGTGGTACATGGGGTTGGAGTCTGTGATTACCGTGGTGGTGCGTAATAAGATGTAATGGAGGAACCTTTGGACAATGATGACAGCTGCCAGAGCCAGTTTCTCAACATGCGAATATCTAAGTTCAGGTCCAGATAAACTCTTTCTCAGATAGTAAATCACATGTTCTTTGTCGTTGGAGTCTTCTTGGACTAACACCATTGCGATGGTGGAAGTAGAAGTGGCCAAGTAAAGGATATAATCCTTTGTATATTCAGATGGATGTAACAAAGGTGCATGGGTCAAAGCATTCTTGAGAGCGTCGAATGACCGTTGAGCTGCATCATCCCAGATGAAAGGGACGTTCTTTTGCAGTAACCGCATAAATCCTTTAGTGATCTTGGCATAATTGCAGATGAAACGGTGAAGAAAGTTTGCTTTGCCTTACAAACTTTGGAGTTGGGTTAAATTGGTGGGTGGAGCTAAGGCTAAGATGGCCTTGATTTTTAAGGGGTCCACCCTAATCCCATCTTTGGAGACAATGAAACCGAGGATTCGACCGGATTCAACAGTGAAAATGCATTTGTGTGGGTTCAGACGAATACGGTAGAACCTACATCACAGAAAAATTGTGCGTAAATGATCAATGTGATCAGATTGATGTGATGAATGTGTGGGTAAATCGTCAAGATACGGTTCTACTATATGTTTGATATCATGAAAATCATACGACATGGCTCGCTGGAAAGTGGCTCTAGCATTTTTAAGGCCAAAATGTAGCTTTCGGTAGGAGAAATTTCCCCAAGGGTGGATGAAGGTTGTCTTTTGTTGATCTGTATGCAAGATTTCAATTTGGTTATATCCAAAAAAGCCATCCATGAAAAAAATATTACGCTCCCTACGCAATTATCAATGATTTGATCGATGAAGGGTGTAGGGTAGTTGTCCTTAGGATAAGCTTTATTGAGATCTCTATAGTCAATTAAAAGACGGATGGTCCCTTGTTTCTTATCAGCCGGAACAAGGTTGGAGACCCATTCGGTTAAAGGGACGGGATAGATGAAGCCAGATTTTAGAAGTTTTTCAACTTCTGCCTTTATAGCTGTGACTTTCTTGGGATGAACCGGGCGAAGCTTTTGATGAACTGGTTTCACGTCAGGGTGGGTTTTTATTTCGTGTACGAAGATCGAAGGATCGATCCCTGGCATTTCCTCGTAACTCCATGCGAATACATCGCGAAATTCCTTGAATAAAGCAGTGTAAGAGACCACTTCGTCAGGTGTGCAATTAGCACCAAGGTTGATGTTTTCCACGACACATTCTTCGATTGAAATGTCAATCGTGGCTGTGGTAGAGATGTTACCCATGTTCCCCTCAGAGAGAGTATCTGTCATGAGGATAGGAGATTGCGAAGCTTCGGTAACATCGGGGGGGAAGACAGATCATATGTCTTGGATTTCTTCCAAAGGTGGAAGAAAAGAGGATCGATGGTGGTTTTCATCCCAGGGAAAATCGTCGATGCTAAGCATTTCCATGATAGATTCATCTGAAGGAAAAATGTGGGAAATGTAATCGACGACAGATGATAGGGAATCTAACCAAGATGGCACCAAATAAGTATCGGGTGCCAATGAATGTGAATCGTTTGGTGACGGAGAGGCAGATTGAATAGCTACGTATGCGGCCTCGGCTGGGCTCAATGGCATTGTGTCACCGAGCACATAGAATTCCAAAGGACTAAGCACAATCTAGGGGTCAGATGATTCCAAGGATTGATAAGGTAAAGTCAAGATCATATTGACGACGACAATATGATGTGCAGTAGGTGGAAGTGGTGTAGGGAAGGTACCCATGAGGCTAGAATCTTTCAATAAGCCAACACCAATGCTTTCATATGTAACCAGGTGGTCTCCCAGAAAAGGGATGTTGTTGGTAGTAGGGATGCGAGCGTCGGGTGTGCAAAAATCGAGCTGATCAATGGTAAAAATTTTGCCTTGATGGGGGAATTGTACACATCGAAACACCGACAAAGAAATGATGGTCATCGCGTAGAACCAACTTCTTCTGAGTAGTAGGTTGTAATAGAGGGGGGCATCGACCACCTCGACATCAACAGTAACAGTTTTGCTGCCCAAGTGAATGGCTAAGGATTGCAATAATCCATGAGGATGAAAAACTCATCCATCAAAGGCACGTAACATGGTAGCAGATTTGTTAAGGGCGAGTGATTTCAATCCTTTCCAACAGGCTAGGGACATGACACAGGTGGAGGCTCCCTCATCCAGGATAGTCTGGTGGATTTGTTGATTGTGAACAACCACATCGATTTGGAACGCTAGCTGGTGGGAGAGTTGCGGTTGATGATCATCCAGATTAAATGTGAGGTAGTTTGATGACTCAGGGTCGAAAGCACCAATAGCGGCTAAGAGTGTTCTACGTTGGCTGGGACAGTGTTGTAGAACTTCCAAGGCAGACATGGCACATGGGGCTTGGGCCAAATCTTCTACAATATTGTAGTTTTGGGCAGCCCGTGAGTTGGGATTGAATGTAGATTTCTGGATGGTGCTCTTAGGAGGGTGTAGGATAGAGTCAAAAGATGGTTTCTCAATCTGGAGTGGCCCGGATGGAGGGCTAACAGATGGAGGATTGGCGGAGGATGGTAACGGGTTTGATGCAGAACCATTAGCGATCTTCGGCTTGTTAGGTTTAACTGGTGTGTCATACGTCGCAGAGCGAGTTGTTAGATTAACTCTGTTAAACATGTAAATGTGGGCACTTGTCAAGGCCTCATCATGGGGTTGGTTGGAACTGCCCCCCGGCGTGGGGGTTTGTTCAACCAAATATTGTTGTTGCGGAAAAGGCTGAGTGAGCACGGAGGGTTGTGAATTTCCCTTGAAAAGTTTGGCCACTTCATTGCGATGTGGGAAATCTCGAGTGTAGTGATCGTCACCACAAATGAGACATGGGAATTTCAGTTTTCGTTGTGGTTGTTTTCCGACAACAGGGGTTTGTGGTTGGGTCTTGCGTTGCTCATTGTTGTTATTCTTCTTTGGTTTGTTTCTCACTTTATTCTTTCCCCCAAGCTGTTGTGAAGGGGTGGACTAGACCGCATTCACATCAGAGACCTGAGTTTGAGGTGGGGTAGAAGAGGGTGCAGTCGAGTTGGGGGCAGCTGTGGAAGCGGGCTGTTGGATTGTTCTAGTAGACTGGGTAGTAGATTGAGTTTTGACGAAGCCAATAACTCCATCCGCATGCGAAGCAGTCGATGGTTTGGATGGGTCATTAGTGGCACGGGTAGCGTTCGGTATCAACTCATATAGAGTACCGGATTGTGAATAGACTAAGTCTAAGTACTGAGCCTGGGTGATGGCTTCTTCCCCGGTGACTATGCCACCCATGGCAACATCACGAGAAATCTGGGATAATAGGGATTTCGTGAACCATTCCGCTAACAATTGGTCAGGAATGACCGCTTTGATTAGCCTTCGCCATCGTTTGCATTCATGGATATGATCGGAGATATGTATGGAAGTTGTCTGATGAAGAGGTTAATAGTTTGGTACCTGTCTCGTATCGAATGGGTAGTTGAAATTGTGTGAGGAAGGACATGGAAAGTGAGTTGAAATCATGAAAGGATGCGCGTGGTAATTCAATATACCATTTCACTGCGGAACTCGTGAGAGTTCGTTGGAAAAGACGCAAACGAATCGAATTGTCCATGAGGGAGTTGGATGAACACCACAAATGGAAGGTCATCGCGTGTTTGTTTGGGTATTCTCCGGGCTTTCCATCAAATTTTGGGATATCAGAAGGAAGTTTAGCTGGAATAGCTGGCCAAACTGGAGAATGATAAATGGGATCATTCGTTAACTGAGACAAGTCTGGAAGGTCCAGGGTGGCTAGAAAAGGTAGTTGTCGGTTAACCTGTGGGTAATGCTGGTGTGGCAAAGGGACACCAGTGGGGCCCAATACTGGGTTATGTGGATAATTATAACTCATGGGCCCTCTCATGTGAGGTTGGTTTTGACCAAGGTACATAGGATTCGAGATTTTTTGAGAAGTGTTTGTGAGCGGAGGATAACCGGATGGGTTTTTTGGATTATAGGGCGGGTTTGGAATTTTTCCATAAGGGTGTTGTTGTGGAGTCTGAACATTCTGTCCTATCGAGGCATGTGGGTTTCCTTGAAAAGGGACGCTCCACGGATTGGGTGTGGCAGACACATTTTGTCCTTGTGGTTGATGGTGTACTCCGGATTGAGGCTTCCCCCCAGCATGAGGGTGCCCCCCGAATGGAATTTGTCCTCTGGTGGGAGGATGCCTCCCAGCATTAGGGTTCCCTCCGAACAGGATTTTTCCTCCGGAGGGAGGGTGCCCTCGAGCATTAGGGTTCCCTCCGAACGGCATTTGTCCTCCAGAGGGAGGATGCCCTCCATTTTGAGGTAGAGTTCCCGGGATGTGAAAGCCAGATGTCAATGACAGACTGGTGCGATCGATCGGGTTAGGACCACCAAGACCAGTCCCTCCGGGTTGTTGGATAGGTATGGAACTTCCCGATACAATTTGGGTAGTGGTTTGGGCAGTGGTGGTAGCTGAAGCATTCAATGCCCTAAATCCAAAAGGGAGTGTGGGTCTTGGTGTTACAGGTGTGCCAATCGAGGCTTGATTAACTACCGCATTACCAACAGGGATAGTCGGAATGTGCGGGGCCATTGTCGAATGGGCTATCTGGAGGGGAATTGTAGGCCTTGGGCCAACAGACGGTATGTTTAGACCAACGGTTGGTGTGGCCGTAAAAGTGGTAGTACCGGTGAAGTGATTTAGGGGTACGGTATAGGAAAAAGATGCGTTGACACCTTCTCCTGTCCCATAAAGATCTCGCACCAAGCATGGTGGACTTCGAACAATGTCTGCGGTCCAAAAGGGGTCACTGGCTAAAGGGTTCTGAGAAGACCCAGACGGAATGTCAGAAGGATTGATGACCACAAATTCTCCAGCGGAATTCAGGTGGAGGATTTGTCATTCGTATCCCTCCGGAATGCAATAAGCTTCCGGAGATTCTGAGACAATTTGGAAATTCTCCAAAGGAATGGGAACTTCTTCCTGAGAAGTTGTGGTATTATGAACCTCACTCTATTGAGGGGATTCCTCCATAGAATGAGGGGGTAAAGGGGTGTTTCCTTCCATATTCTCTAGAGGAAGTCCCTGTAGCCTCCACGAGCAGTGTGGAGGGTTGATGTTGGCAGAGAAGAGTCAGCGAAATAAATCTATGGCCAACTAACGAAAAGAAACAGCACACGCTAAAAAAAAATATAAGAATCACAACCAAGCAAACAAGACCTTCTTTTGATGACCGTACTAGTTGGTGATGAAATCCAACGTCACGTGATCAAGTCCAGAAGGGGTGGGGATAGGGTGGAACAGTTACAATGGTGACCTGCTTAACATACTTACGCCTTGGTGCAAGCTTCCACACAGTAATTGTGGATTTACCCTCCAAGGAGCCCGAGTGGGTTTGACCAATGTCTGCTCCAGGTACAGTGAGACTTCTCGTCATCGTCACCTTGTGTAAGACCCTAAAGATTATGGCCACTAAGGTTACCAATTCGTAGTCATCCCCTGGGCGGGAACAGTCGGCAGTCCAATCCGAACGTACGGGCAGGGTATCAAGCCCGAAATCAACTAAAAGGATTCCACACAGTAATTGTGGATTTACCTCAAAGTGATCCCCATAATACGATCTGACCACCACAATCAGTTAAACCACGAAGGGTTAGTCCCCGTAGCTTACCTGAATGCGACCTCGTGCATAACCCCTGTGTGAGAGGGGGATCCCAAGAAGACTTATACGATAACTGGATTTACTCTCCCTAACTCAGGATGCTACTGTTTGTTTTAGAAACTTTGGAGAGTTATGCTCACAGCCCTAATCCAAAGTACTAAGCCTAGTCTACTGTTGGTGGAGGATCCTAGAAAAGAAAAAGTTCTAGATAACTTTTAATTAGCGTTGATTTTTATGGTTGTTCTTTATGCAAAAGGGGTGCATGGAAGTGAAACAAATGGAATTATGACTCAGACCCAAAGAGTGCATCAAATATGATAAGCAGTCATTTTCTTTCGATGAACATCTAGCTAAGGGAGAGAGATAGTTCTTTCACTAACAAGCACAAATATGGAATGCCCTCAAACAATTCTTTTTCTCAATCAAATCCTGATGTAATGCAAAAAAATTTAAATGCCTTCTAATATGCACAATCAATCATGAATATATCTTTTATTGTTTGCGTATGAATGATGATCAATACAAAACAATGCTCATTTTGATAATCATCTTCTTGGTATAAATGAAAACCAAACTAGCATAAACAAAAGTCACGCAAACAATACACCCTTCGTGGCAATCAAAACGAAAAAGTGAAAGAAAATAAACAATCAAAGAAAGAAAACAAATTTCACACCCAAGAGAAAAAGTTGAAGAATAACGATCTTGACTAAAATCGAGAAGAGGAGGTCTGTAGGCCTTTGATGACCTTCACCAGGGTTTTTTCTCAGCTAATGAGGAGAGAAAAACAATGCATGGGTTTCAAACTTCACCCAACAGAAAAAACTCAAAATAGTGAAGAAGACTACAAAATCCAAACAACAAGGTGTTTATTCTTCAAACAGACAGATGTCAAGGCTGATTGGGAAGAAAAATTGACTCTCTAGATCACTCAGCAAAAAAGACATAGAGGCAAACCCTGAAAAAAGTAGTTTTGGAGGGTTTTTTGAGCCAAAGAGGGCTAGCGCTCTGTTTCCAAAGGAAAGGAGCATTATTGCGCTCTCTGTAAAGGTATGGGGGAGCGTCGGTGCTCTGTTAACACTAAGACAGGGGTGCCAGGGTCTAAAAACTCCAGAAATGTCAAAAAATTCCAAAAATTGGGATTCAAACTTGACAAGTATGCTGAGTGTGATAAAATAAGGAGCCAATCAGCTCATAAAACTAATCAAAGGAGGAGTAAACCAGGTCTGAAACAATCAAGGGATAGAACAAGGTCAATGAGGAGAAAAATCCAAACAAGAGGTTTCGATTTGAGGCTATCTCCCCAGTGGAGTCGCCAGTTTCTGTTGTAGGAAAATCTCCCTGTGGACAGATAGATCACCTCTAGAGCTTGACCTTAACCCTAGACAGAAAAATTCTTATCATGGACATTGACTTCCTTTTAAATCTATCTAAACTAACACATGAGAAGGAAGGATGAGAGAAGTACCTTTTTATCGACGTTTGTCCCTGCACGCTCCGAGTTGCGCTCCAATCCTTTGCTCTTCGCTGGATCTTGTGGACAAAACAAGATATGACCGCTTCCTACTCTATTGATATTAGCTTGAAAACAGATCTATCAACGAATGATAAGTTCATGCGACATTAGACACAAACTAGAAAGAAACAAGCCAAGCATGTCATATTGATGAGAATAACGACAACAATACTTACAATTATAGATGCGAATGCGACAACTTCGTCAAGTCCCCTTCATCTAACCCTTGCCTGAAAGCTCCACAACCTGGATAACAGCAGCTTCACTGATCACTCTCCTTCGGCTGAATGTGAGTTTCCTCCAAGATCATAAGTTTCATGTATTCAATTCTTCCTTTTTTCCACCATCATAGAGCCTATTTATATAGGTTAAGAGGAGCTTAACCTCTTGAGTTATCTTTAGAACAAGTTGGGAACCTTCTCCTTAGATCAGGAATCTTTTGATGAAACCAAGAATTCGAGCACAGTTGCCTCCTAATCTTGAAAGATCCTCCCCTTATTCCCCTCAACAGGCCAACTACTGCCTCAGATTAGATAGTGCTCCCTTAGAAGGGGCATCAGAGCACTGTAGCACTCCCTGGTAAGCCTTGGAGAAGCGCCAGTGCTTTCAAGATGAGCAACGCTCCTTCAAAGGGGGCTGGAGAGCATTATAATGCTCCCAGAAGCATTATAGAGGAGCTCCAACGCTTCTGGAGCTGAAGTAGGGGAGCGCTCCCCCTCAAAACCTTTGTTTCAGGGTTGCTTTCAGGTGTCAAGAGTTGTTTGACTTCAGTAAACCAGTTCTCCTCCTTCAAATCAGTCATGTGAGATGTTATAAGTGCTTCCTTAGTGTCGTTGACATGGCAGTATGTATGAACATCATTTGCGACACTAGTGACCAACTTGCGACACTTGCGAAAGTTGTAGGGAAGATGCAACACTTACGAAAATTGAGAGGGACAATGCGACACTTATCCAGCTAAGCAATTTTGACGTGTAACACCCACTTAGTCGGTGGATGTACATTCTGTGAAATCATCAAAAAACCTAAATGGTGACTAGAAACCAGGAGGGAATAAAAGGAAAGGTCGAAATAATCATATGGATCTTGATCCCGATATTGTTACCTCGCCGATGGATGAGGAGGATCCTGTTCTTAGGCCTGTATGAGCCACCTCGTTGTCTTGTTCTCATGATTTCCTAGATGAGACTTTGCCTTCGGACAAAGCCATCCTTGGAGCCATGAATGGTTTCGATAGACCTTGGGATGATATGCATCATCGATCTTGTTTTCTTCCAAGTCTTGAAACAATTGAGCAAGATGATTGTCAGTCTACTTTGAGTGAGATAGTCAGTCACGTCATAGTTCCACTTGATACACACAACATTTATGCCCAAGGAAACATGGTGAGTATTTCTCCTCCCATCTCGATCGATATTTCTCGTACCTCTGGTAAGATTGAAAACATAAATATAGGTGTGGATTGTTCGCCAGAAGAAATTATGAACTTCAAAGAATTTTGAGATGTATTTGCTTGGTCATATGAAGAGATGCCAAGGATCGATCCTCATTTTGTCGAACATGAGATTAGAACTTATCTGGATGCTAAACCTATTCAACAACATCTTAGAGTTGTGAATCCTAGGAAGGCCCCTGCTATTAAGGTAGAGGTAGAGAATCTAGTTAATGTTGGCTTCATCTACCCAATTCCCTTGACCGAATGGATATCCAACCCCATTCCCGTGAATAAAAAGCAAGGAACCATCAGTGTATGTATGGACTTTCATGACCTGAACAATGTTTGTTCTAAAGATAAATTTCCCACACCTTTAATCGATCATATTCTCGACGAGTGTGGGGGAAGCGAGATATTTTCTTTTATGGATGAATTTTCAGGGTATAACCAAATCCAAATCAAACCTAAGGACCAACACAAGATGAAATTTCTTTGTCTTTGGGGTACTTTTTCATAATGGAGAATGTCTTTTGGCCTTAAAAACGCCGAACCAACCTTCCAATGTGCCATGACTTTCTTTTTTCATGATATTAAGCACATAGTCGAAGCCTACCTTGATGATTTTGATGCTCACTCTCGCAAGAGAGTGGACCATGTTAGGTACCTTAGGCTCGTTTTTGAAATATTTTGTTACTATAGAATCCGGTTGACCTCTCACAAATGCATATTTTGTGTTAAGTCTGGTCGACTTTTGGGATTTTTAGTTTCTGAGATTGGAATCATGGTAGATCCACTTAAAGTTGAGGCAATACTTGAATTGCCTCCCCTGCGCATGATTAGACAACTTCAAGGTTTACAGGGGAAAGATAACTTTCTATGTCAGTTCATAATGTGTTATGAGAATATCACTAAGGGTTTCATGTGCCTCTTGAAGAAAAACACCCCTTTTATCTAGAATGAGCGAGCTCATGAGTCTTTTGATACTTTGAAGAAAGACTTGGTATCGACCCCTCTGCTGAAGTCTCTTGATTACAGTAGAGATTACCCTCTTTATATCGCCGCATTTGAGGAGACGATTGGTATGGTTCTAGTTCAGGAGGATGATGAGCTCCATGAGCATGTCTTCTACTATCTTAGTCGAAACTTAATTGGTCCTGACCTTAATTACTCTCATGTTGAAAAACTAGTTTTGGCTATCGTTCACGCAGTCCAACTTTTGAGTTACTATATATTGCTTTGCAAGACTACTATTGTTGTTGATGTCAATCCGTTTCAATACGTCCTTACCAGGAATATCATAATGGGGAAATATAATAAATGGATTGTCATTTTACAAGATTTTTATCTCGACTTCGTTTGGCAAAGTTCAAGAAATCACTAATCTTCTCAGAGTTAATATCTGATTTTCCAAGATTAGATGAGGATGTTGTCCATGTTGATTTGTTTGCGAATGAACACATTTTCCTTGTCTCGTCGTCTGACCCCTGGTATGGAAACATTGTTTTCTATCTTTAGACCTTGAAGTTCACTCAACAACTCTCGTGAGATGATCGACGATGTATTAGATACCAAGCTAAGAAGTATACCATCATAGGTGACACTTTTTATCGTCGAGGAATAGATGATATAATACGTCGTTGTTTAACTCATGAAGAAGTCGAGTCAGTCCTAAACGATTGCCAGAAAGGGGATTGTGGTGGTCACCTATCCGGGCTTGCGACAACCCAAAATATCTTGCGCGATGGTTATTTCTAACCTACTATATTTAAATATTGTATTGAAGCATTTAAGAAGTGTCACCCCTGCTAGGTGTTCACTCTAAAAATGAACTCACATCCAACCTTTCCTCACCTAGTCATTACTGTCAGTCCCTTCACCAAGATGTCAACGGAGACTTTGGTCTACCTAGGATTCGCAGACAGAGCCAGTCGTCATATAGGGAACTTGGCTTCTGCCGCTTGGGTGGTTTACTCACTCGAGGGTCAATTGGTGTCTTTAGGTGGCATATCCCTAGCGCCATCCATGAATAATGTGGTCGAATATAGCGTCATCATAGATCTTTTGCGCGATGCTATCTCACATGGTATTCACTCTTTAGAGGTTCGCCTGGATTCTCAGTCAGTAGTATGTCGGTTGAATGGTCATTACCATGTGCATGATCTTACTTTACTCCAAAAATTCCTACGAGTACGTCTTTTAGAATGACAGTTTGATTTTATCACATATTATCACATTCCAAGGAGTGCTAATCATGTATATGATGCCTATGCTAATTACGTTTTAGATTGAAATTTGTCACATTACTAAAGCAAATATAACCATCAAATCAATGTACACATTGTAAAATATAAGTTAAGTTGAAGATCTTTTCTTATATATTTCAAAATATATAGTGTTTGTATTAAAAAATTGGGGCTAAAACACTCAATACACATATACAGTCGGTATATAGATCCCACGAAATCTACACCTGTGGCATCGGATGTGTGTTATGGTAACAAACCACGACGTTTTCGAGACATCGAAAGAGTCATACCCATGCTCTAGGTACACCAACCATTTGTCGCTTGTTAAGAAACTGAATAGATCTACAAATATAATCACCACAAATACTGAATACACAATAGATCCACAGACCAATATAGAAGAACAATATGCAAAATCTTTTTTATTACTATCAAACCCTTGAGGTAGAACAACATCATACAATGGATCCTATTATGGAAGGGATCATCTCTTGTTCACTTGCCTCTTCGAGAGGCTTCCTCCTAATGAGCTTCAACTCCAAACACTATGTTTCTTTTCATATCCCATTACATTGCTTGAACCCCTTCATATAATACTACCATCACCTAAGAACATTTTAGAGGAGGAATCTTCTAAAAGTAGAACCTTCTAAGAAGTCCTCTTACATTTATTATATCTAATTACTCATTTATTATATGTAACTACCATAGTGGGCCTTATTTAATAATATAGTGGACCTAGTCCTCCTTACATTGAATGACCTCCACTATTACCACTATGAAGTCTCTAGCTACTTAGATTCCATCCTCCTTATGAAAGAGTTGTCTTCAACGTTTGATGTACAACCATATACCAGGGTCCCATGGATAAGTGTGGACCACAATGTTGAAGTAGATCAGAGAACCATGGTCCCATTGAGAAATGAAAGCCACCATGCTGAAGTAGTCCAACCGCCATTGTAAACCAGGGTCTCATGTCTAATTGCTCATGTGAACACCACATGGAAGATATCGGCACCCAATAACCACTTGAAAATGATGCTCCAAATATTGACATATGTCATGTGGATCCAAATAAGAAGATTCATCTACATAGTGGAAAATGGTCGTAGCAGAATCTAGAAGGAATAATATCATTGTAGAATATGTAGGATGAAAGATGGTAATAATCATTGGCTCCTGATTTGTCAAGTTATCAAATAAAATATGAAAGTGGTTGTCATCCCAAAAATTACAACTATCCATATACCAATCATCACAATCGGCCTCCAAATCATATCAAGCATATATTTCTTGATTATATTCATCCCTGATGTCCACCATAAGAAATCTCTCCTACATACTATCCAATGAATCTTGAATACTATGAAAACTATTATTGAGGTAGTTTGTGAGGCCATGCAATCTAGCGTCCAATGTGTCATACAATTGAGATTTGAATGCTTCAGTAATTTGTAGAATTTCTTTAAGGGTTTGAGAGGAAATAACCATCTGAGCACCCTATTAACTCTTCGGTCCCATATATGTCATGAAAAAACCCCAAAAATAGAACAATAAGTTACGGCATAACATCACATCTTTTTCTAGAAAACCCTAAAAAACTGTTGAATTTAAAATGCTCATAACTTCACTTCTCGGTCTCCATTTCGGCTGATTTTTTTTTTTGAAATTGGGTGAAATTGTGAGAGGAACTTAGATCTGTAATTTTTTTGGGAAAATTCGACATCTAGCTGCTACAGAAATATTTAAATAAAAAAAAACGCAACGCTGTCCACGGAAAAAACCCTGAAAAATTGCAGATTTTAAAACTTCAATATCTTGACTTCCCAGACTCTGGTGTTTTTTTGAGAGGAAATTATATCTACAATTTGTTTCTGCAAATTTTGCACAGAAATATACCAAAATTTTTTGGAATGTCGCGCCCTCTTTTTTCTTCTCCGAAAAAAAAATCTGCAAAAATAAAAAATATTTGTCCACAATGTATGCCAAGGAAAATGCTCCGATACCACTTGTCAAGAACCTAAATAGATCTACAAATATAATCACCACAAATACTGAATACACAATATATCCCCATAGCAATATAGAAGAAAAATATATAAAATCATTTTTATTACTATCAAACCCTTGAGGTAGAACAACACCATACAATGGATCCTATTATGGAAGAAATCCTCTCTTGTTTACTTGTTTCTTCGAGGGGGTTTCCTCCTAATGAGCTTTAGCTCCAAACACAATGTTTCTCTTCATATCCCATTACATTTCTTGAACCCCTTTATATAATACTACCATTCCATTACATTGCTTGAACATTCTAGAGGAGAAATCTTCCAGAAGTAGAACCTTCTAAGAAGTCCTCTTACATTTATTATATCTAATTACCCATTTATAATATCTAACTACCATAGTGGGTCTTATTTAATAATATACTGGACATATTCCACCTTACATTGAATGGCCCCCACTATTATCACTACGGACCCTCTGCCCCACCCCCCATTACCTCTCTAACTATCTTACATCGCTACATGACTTCAGGTAGATCCTCTACCTAAACCATTGGAATCCTCTGAGTCAAATGAGACAGGTTTCCCTACACGTTTTGTAGGACTCTCTCGGTTTCTCCTCCCGCCGCCTCATCACCCCGTTCCTCTGTCGATGTTGAGGTAACCCCTCCAGTCATCGTAGACCCACATCTGCATCACACAAGTGTCCAGTGAAGACTTAAGCACCATCCAAAAATATTTTTTTCTGATAATACAAAAATACAAACAAAAAAAAAATGAAATATTTAAAAACATTTTACCCATGTCACCGTAGGCGGTCCCTTGTGGAAGTGGCATATTTGGATTTTCTCTAAAGTCAATCCCTGCATAGGGATAGTCATCCAGAGCGATGACTTGTTGATGCCACTAGAAGAAGAAATCCTCATTGTAGGGTGTTGGCACCATACCTCCTCCTTGTCGTCTCATGACCTCAGTCCACCGTGCCATGGTTGGATCGCGTAGTCCTCTAGGAATAATCTCTATTCTAGGTTCCAGACATGGAACCTGCTCGAAAAGAAACTACATAGAATAGAGGCAAACCTGAAGTTTTGTTTACTCCTTTGTTTGCGCTATGTCAACTGAACTTTCATATTGGTTAGTAGTGAGGTACACCAGTCATAGATAGTGGGTTTCATACACTGTACTGCATAGAACATGAGCGGCCTCGATGCCTCATGCAACGAAGTCGAACCTATGATCCTTGTCAATACAAACACGATGATCTTCATGTCAAGGTTATTTGTTTCCCAGATAGGGAGTTGATTTCTCACTTTTGGAGTCCCTGCTACACAGTGGGCATCGATGTACTCATTGATCTTCGTCTCACTCCCTGCTCTACGTGACTTGAGGTTTACAACATCTCTTTGGTGTGGTAGACCAGTCAAGAATTAAATGTCCTCTACTTCGATCCTCAATGGTTGTCCATCGAGGATAAAGTTTTCTCTATCAGGGTCCCAGTAACCCACCAACATCTCCAACAACCTCACTTGGGCCCTCATTCCTTTGAGATCCCAAAACTTATACAAGCCACATCTTTTTAGAGCCTCTTATGCCACCAAATCTCTATCCACAGCTGCATCAATCTCCTCGTGTTCTCTCTCTCTCCATTGAAGAACCATCCTGCAAAGGACAAATCAAATTTTGAGTTAGAACCCTTCATTTTGGTCATTTTCGTGCCTGTACGCAGCTTCCTTTGCATATAGTCATGTGTAGGGCTTAATATACACCCCCCGAATTTCACACCATGGTGTATACCTCGTCGTATACATGAACTAAACAAATCCAACCCGCGTACACTGAAATCTACATTTTATGCCCAATTAAAAAACTCGAACCTAATTCAAAAATGTAGTGCACTGAATTTGAAGAGAATGAGAAGTAGAGTTACCTAATCCACTGAATGTAATCATCGTTTGAATCTTGGAGGTATTTTGGTCAAAATTGCACTATTTGAGGAAAAATCAAAATGGTATAGTAATTTTTTATTTTATTACTATTTATAAGTTATTTTTACCTACTATAGTGCATAAACTAATCTAGGATTTAATGCATTGGAATATGTTTTTTTGAGTAAAATTCTCCAAGGAAAGTAAATCAACATATGTGTCTAAGAAAGGGAGTTGAGAAGTCCATTGTATAATTGGTAAGATCAGGAGGCTCTACTCATACCAGAGTTAATCACAAGGTCACACAAAGTTAGTGGAAGAGATATCCTTTGAATACTCGCCTAGCGTTAGAGATATTTCTGTGGATTTCTTCATATCTGGGGATCTTACTAGTGCCCATACCTCTTTGAGAGGCGGTGCTTTCAAGGTTTTGGTCTTTGTTACCTTACCCATACGGTTATCCAGACTTGCGACTGCTCTCTTTTGCATCAGTTATACAATGGTTTATTAGTTTCTTGACTTAGGTATCTCATAGGTTACTTGCAGGGGTTATTCTTCTTGTACCCTAGGTCAAATAAGGATCGGACAACACACAACCTTTATGGATGATTACCTCTCCTGGGGGGTTTTACCGACTAGTTGTTAAGCCCACGAGGGCCCCTATAACTGATTATGTTACCTCCAAAATTCAGCGGGGAGTCTTAGGTCCCTCTTGGATGAGACATACCTTCTTTAGAAAGGGAGGGCACTCAACCACTTTAGTCTGTTTGCATGCATATTGGTCGTTTGACTTTTTGGTATGCTCTTTGACTACTAATCAGCCTTAAGATATATATTTTTTATTTTGTAGAGTCATAAGTCATCGTGGAGTCAAACCACTATCCTCGTCGGTCCCGTTGGTTGTTATTAGGCATGGTACACACACATCCACCTTTTAGACTTATGGTTCCATAAGGATGAGTATTGAATCTAGTCTTCAGAACACTGGGAGCTCTTCGACACCCATACCCACTATAATTAATGGCACCCCTTCGACTCATGCAACCACTACAGTTGCATCATCAGAGGCACATACCAGTATTGTGGCTCAACCTATAGTTAATGCTTCATCTCTTGCCTCGAACCCTTTTGGGGGTCTTGGTCATTTGTCAAGTTACAATGTTCTGTCCATCCCTATGGTTTCTAGTCCATTTTCTTAAGGTATCCCTAACTTCACTTCATAATTCTTCCATCCCAGCTGCTGGCCCTAACACTAGCATTGGACTTGGGGGAACTACACCTCCCTACACTCCATTTCCATTTGGTGGTTCTCATATCCCTCAAATGAAGGAAGTGTCCCTACTTTTAACCCTGGGTCTAATCCTTTTACGGCTGGATGGAACAACCAACCTGGCGGACAAGTTCCGTCCTATATCCCAACCTCCTCGGTGTCGATTCTGACCAATAATTTTGGCATGATGAATCCACTTTGCTCCTTCAAATTCTTTCCCAAAGGAGGTCAGTCTTACCCTTTGGGCAACCCCCAACCCAGATCCAATCCGGTTGGGGAAAATTTTCATAACCCTCAACCCGGTTCTAACCCGGTGGGAATAATTTTTATAATCCTCAACAGAACATTCCTAATGATGCCCAACCCACCTTATACGAATCAATATGGAGGAGGGCCTTATAATCCCAGATAGGGATATGGTTCTTACCAGAATCCTGGATGAGTTGTAGTTCCCCATGCACAATCTTTCGTGGGAGGTTGGGACCGAATGTGGCAACCCCGTCTCCTTTTTCTGGCCAAGCTTAATTTTCCAGATTTGTCTAAGTTAATGAACACCCCTGTGAGTCATGATCTTACATGGCCCCCCATCCCCACCAAACTTCTTTCGGACATCCCAAAGTTTGAAGGAAAGATTGGAGAGGACCCTGGTGATTATGTCATTACCTTTCACCTTTGGTGCTCATTGAACTCCCTTAACGATGATTATATTATATTACGATTGTTTCATGCACTCACATTGGAGTTGTTGCACATTATTATATTGAGATACTTAGGGGGACATATGGGTCATTTAATCAGTTGGTGGTGGTATTTCTTAACCACTTTCATTTGCCCATTCATTATGATGCTGACCTCGAATGTTTTTCGACTTTACGCCGGGATACCACCACTCATATCTCGGATCATATCCAATAGTGGCATAGACGAAAGAGGTTGATTAAGACTCCTATTCCCCTGTCCTTCCTTTTAGAATGGTTCCTTAAGTCTTTGCATGCTCCTATCTTGAAGGATGTTGCTACTTCCGAGGTCACCACTGAAGAAGAAGCTATCTTTAGAGCCCATCAGTTAGATTTGATATATGCTCAGTCTAGGATGTTATATCACCTGTTTCTAGACGCACCACGGTCAAGTTACGACCCCATGTAAAAACCCTGACCTCATGTTGATGACATTGTAGGCTTTTCCAATGTAAATTTCCCAGACTCAGCAACAAGCCACTTGAAGACTTTGTCTCTAAACTAGTCTGTTGGAGGGCCAAATTTGTCTGTGTCTTCCAATCCCACTCAGTTGGCGGATGTACATTCCATGCAATCGGAGAAAAACCCAAATGGTGACCAACAACCAGAAGAAAATAAAAGGAAAGGTTGAAATAATCGTAAGGGTGAGAAAAATGGTAATCAACCTAAGGACAATGATAATAATGGGAAGTCAAATAATAATGTTGGAGAGGGAAAAAAAGAGAAACATAAGGTGAAGTTTCCTTGTAAACTTTGTACCGATGACCACCTTACACATTCATGCCCCAAACTTGTAGAAGATGTGAGGATTTTGAATATATCGCCCACCGTGTGGATGAATCCATTCCCACATAACCAACACTTAGCCTCGAGCTCTTCGAACGATGGAAATGTAGTCGATGAGAGTCAAAACCCACCATCCCAAGATGATAATCATGTATGTATCAATATGGTCGATGCAAAAATCGATGTAGCCACTCGATCTCGAGATTATATCTCTTCACAAGGTAATTCTGGTCTAGAAGCTTCCCCTCCTCCTCCAAAGACAAACTTACAGATTGAGAAACTAGAGCCACCACCTCGTATTCTAAAAGGAGTACTTAAGCGCTCCACCCACAATCCTAATGCTAGAGCCACCCATAACTACTTTATTTTTGAGGACCTGACCCAGACCCCTTGTACGATGTCAGCTTTGGAGGTACTCCAGATGTGTCCTTCACAGAGGAATGCTTTACTCTCTACTTTAGTAGCTCTAGAACCCAGTGGCTCAAAAGCTATCAAGTTGATGTCATGGATGTGAAGCCTCGCTTACCTTACCATGTGGCTTTCTGAATCCACGTGGAGTATTCCAAGTATACCATCAAACATGCTGTTGTTGATGAAGGTGCTTCCACCTGCGTGATGTCCTTGGTCTATTGGAAATCTCTCGGTTATCCCACTCTTTCCAAGTCATCGAACATGTTGACTACATTTGACGATCATTCATTTTTCCCTCATGGTATTCTCCCTGCCTTTCCAATCTAGTTAGGTAGAAAGATAGTAGAGGTGGAGTTAGAGGTAGTTGATGCACCTATTGATTATGACTTGTTACTAGGTCACAATTGGAACTATGCTATGGTCGTTGTCGTATTTTCCATCTTTCATATGCTTTGTTTTCCTCATCAAGGGAAGATCATGACAATCAACCAGTTATCCTTTAGGTACTCTAGTTCTAATGCATCTGTTCGAAAACTCTCAACCGACAACTGAGATTATCGGTGTCGGAATGTATTCTTCCCTTATGGGTACTTTCGACTTCTTGGCACCGAATATCCATGTTTATGTCATGTCTAGCAGGTCTTCTTCGATAAGGAGGTCCATTCCTTTCCGCACTTCCTATTTTAGTGATCCATGGACCCTACCTTCCTCGACTTATTTGTGTGAAGGTTAGTCACGTGCTGTCATGGCCATGCCACTATAGACATCATATATTGCATATCAAGTTGTTCTTGACTCTTCCACCGATCCTGATCCTGTTACCTCGCCGATGGACTAGGAGGATCATGTTCTTAGGCCTGTATGGGCCACCTCATTGTCTTGTTCACTTAATTTCCTAGATAAGAATTTGACTTCGGATGAAGCCATCCTCAAAGCCATGAATGTTTCTGATAGAGCTTGGGATGATATGCATCATTGATCTTGTTTTCTCCAAAGTCTTGAAAGAATCGAGTAAGATGACTTTCGATCTACTTTGAGTGAGATAGTCGATCACGTCATAGTTCCACTTGATACGCACATCATTTATTCCCAAGGAAACATGGCGAGTATTTCTCCTACCATCTCGATCGATATCTCTCGTAACCCTCGCAAGTTTGAAAACATAAATATAGGTGCAGAATGTTCGCCAGAAGAAATTTTGATATACACAGAACTCTTCAAAGAATTTCGAGATGTATTTGCTTGGTCATATGAAGAGATTCCATTGATCGACCCTCGTATTGTCAAACATGAGATTAGAACTTATCCGGATGCTAAACCTGTTTGAAAATGTCTTAAAGTTGTGAATCCTAGGAAGGCCCCTGCTATTAAGGCAGAGGTGGAGAAGCTATTTAAATCTGGCTTCATCTACCCGGTTCTCTTGACCGAATGGGTATCCAATGCCTTTCCTATGAATCAAAAGGCAAGGAACCATCTGTGTATGTATGGACTTGCATGTCCTGAACAAGGCTTGTCCTAAAGATAACTTTTCGACACCTTTCATCGACCAGATTCTCGACGATTATGAGGGAAGCAAGATATTTTCATTTATAGACGAATTTTCAGGGTATAACCAGATCCAAATCAAACCTAAGGACCAACACAAGACAACATTTATTTGTCCCTGGGGTAGTTTTTCATAACGAAAAATGTCTTTCAGCCTTAAAAATGTTGAACCAACCTTCCAATGTGCCATGACTTTTTCTTTTCATGATCTTAAGCACATAGTCAAAGCCTACCTTGATGATATTACTGCTCACTCTCGCAAGAGAGTAGATCATGTTAGGCACCTTCGACTTATTTTTGAAAGATTCTGTTACTGTAGAAAGATTAAGTTAGTTTTACCCACTATAGTGCACAAACTAGTCTAGGATTTAGTGCATTGGAATAGGATTTTGTGACTAAACTTCTCCAAGGAAATTAAATCAACATGTGTATGAGAAAGGGAGTTGAGAAGTCCATTGTATAATTGGTAATATCAAGAGGCTCCACTCACACCAGAGTTAATCACAATGTCACATGAAGTTAGTGGAAGGGATATCCTCCATATACTCGCCTGGCATCAGAGATATTTCTGTGGATTTATTCATATCTGGGGATCTTGCTAGTGCCCATACCTCTGTGAGAGGCAGTTCTTTCAAGGTTTCAGGCTTTGCTACCCTTCCCATACAGTTATCCGGAATTACGAATGCTCACCTTTGTATTGGTTATACAATGGTTTATTAGTTGCTTGACTTAGGTATCTCATAGGTTACTTGCAAGGGTTACTCTTCTTGTACCCTGGGTCAAATAGGGGTTGGAGAACACAACCTTTATGGAGGATTACCTCTCCAGGAGGGTCTGACTGACTATTTGTTAAGCCGGCGAGGGCCCCTATAACTGATTATGTTACCTCCAAACATTAGCGGGGAGTCTCAAGTCCCTCTTGGATGAGACATACCTTCTTTAGCAAGGGAGGCCACTCAGCCACTTTAGCTTGTTTGCATGCATATTAGCCGTTTGACTTTTTGGTATGCTCTTTGATTACTAATCAGCCTTAGGATATATATTTTTTATTTTGTAGAGTCATAAGTCATCGTGGAGTCAAGCCAATATCTCCATTGGTATCGTTGGTTGCTACATTTACCATCAAATTTCGAGTTCTTGCCTTCTAAAAGGCGTAAAGTTATTGGGCGTGGTACACACACATCCACCTTTCAGAGTTGTGGTTCCACAAGGATGACTACTGAATTTAGTCTTCAGAACACTATGAGCTATTTGACTCCCATACCCACTATAGGTAATGGCACCCCTTCGACTCCTGCAACCACTACAGTTGCAGCGTTGAAGGAACATATCAGTACTATGGCTTAGCCTATAGTTAATGCTTCATATCTTGCCTCGAACGCTTTTGGGGGTCTTGTTCATTCATCGGGTTACAATGTTCAGTCCATCCCTATGGCTTCTAATCCATTTTCTTATGGTATGCCTAAATTCACTTCGTAGTTCTGCCATCACAGTTGTTGTTTCTAACACTAGCATTGGACTTGGGGGAACTACACCTCCTTACACTCCATTTCGATTTGGTGGTTCTCATATCCCTCAAACAAATCCTAATATAGGAAGTTTCCCTGCTTTTAACCCCGTGTCTAATCCTTTTACAACTAGATGGAACAACCAACATGGTAGACAAATTCCGTCCTATATCCCTACCTACTCAGTGTTGATTCCAACCAATACTTTTGGCATGACAAAACCACTTCAATCCTTCAGGTTCCCACCCGGAGCATGTCAGTCTTACCCTTTGGGAAACCCCCAATGCAGATCCAATCCGGTTGGGGGAAATTTTCATAACTCCCAACCCGTATCTAACCCGGTTGGGGGCAATTTTTATAATCCTCAACACCACCTTATACGAATTGGCCCGGAGGAGGGCCTTATAATCGCGGACAAAGCTATGGTTCTTACTAGAATACTGGATGGGCTATAGTTCCACACGCACAATCTTTCGCGGGAGTTTGGGGCAAGATGTGGCAACCCCATCTCCTTTTTCTGGCCATGCTTAATTTTCCAGATTCGTCTGAGTTAATGAAAGACCCCATGAGTCATGATCTTACATGGGCCCTCGTCCCCACCAAACTTCCTTCGGACATATCAAAGTTTGAATAAAAGAATGGAGAGGACCCTGGTGATGACATCACTACCTTTTACCTTTGGTGCTCATTGAATTCCCTTAATGACGATTCTATTAGATTACGATTGTTTGAACGCACTCTCATTGGAGTTGCTGCGCAATGGTATATTGAGATACCTAGGGTGACATATGGGTCATTTAATCAGATGGTGATGGTCTTTCTTAACCACTTTCAGTCGCCCATTCGTTATGATGTTGGCCTTGAACTTTTGTTGACTTTACACCAGGATACTACCACTCATATCTCGGATCATATCCAGGAGTGGCGTAGATGGAAGATGTTGATTAAGACTCATATACCCACGTCCTTTCTTTTATAATGGTACCTTAAGTCTTTGCACGCTCCTATCTCGAAGGAAGTTTCTACTTCTAGGGTCACCACTGAAGAAGAAGCTATCTTTAGAGCCCAACAGTTAGATTTGATATATTCTTAGTCTAGGATGTTATATCACCTACTTCCAAATGCACCGCGGTCAAGTTACGACCCTAGGAAAAAACTCGGACATCATGCCAATGACATTGAAGGCCCCGCCAATGTAAAATCCGTAGACTCGGCGACAAGCCATTTGAAGACTTTGTCTCTAAACCAGTGTGTTGGAGGGCCAACTTCGTCTGTGTATTCCAATCCCACTTAGTCGACGGATGTGCATTCCGTGCAATCGTCTAAAGACCTAGATAGTGACCAACAACCAGGAGAGAATAAGAGGAAAGGTTGAAATAATTGTAAGGGTGAGAAAAATGGTAATAAACCCAATGACAATGATAATAATGGGAAGCCGAATAATAATTATGGAGAGGGCAAGAAAGAGAAATGTAAGGTGAATTTTCCTTGTAAAGTTTGTATCGATGACCGCCTTACACATTTATGCCCCAAACTTGCGGAAGCTGCGAGGATTTTGAATCCATTCTCACATAACCAACACTTAGCCTTGAGCTCTTTAAATAGTGGAAATGCGGCCGGTGGGGGTCAAAATTTATCGTCGCAAGATGACGATAGTGTATGTATCAATATGGTCGATGTGAAAATCGATGTAGCCACTCGATCTCGAGATTATATCTCTTCGCAAGCTAATTTTGGTCTAGAATCTCGCCCTCCTCCTCCGAGAACAAACTTATAGATTGAGAAACTAGAGCCTCCCATAACTACTCTATTGTTGAGGACCTGGGCCAAACTCCTTGTGTGATGTTAGCTTTGGAGGTACTCTAGATGTGTCCTTCACAGATGAATGCCTTACTCTCTGCTTTAGGATCTCTAGAACCCAGTGGCTCAAAAGCTATCAAGTTTGATGTCACAGATGTGAAGCCTTTCTTACCTTACCATGTGGCTTTTCGATTCCACATGGAGTATTCCAAGTATACCATCAAATGTGTGGTTATTGATGAAGGTGCTGCCACCTGCATGATGTCCTTGGTCTGTTGGAAAGCTCTTCGTTCTCCAACTCTTTCCAAGTCATCGAACATGTTGACTACATTTGATGGTCATTTGTTCTGTCCTCACAGTATTCTCCCTACTTTTCCGGTGCAGTTAGGTGGGAAGAATGTAGAGGTAGTTGATGCACCTCTTGATTATAACCTTGTTGGAAAATATTTAACAGATAGTGAATGCTTGTCATTGATGGCAAGTACAATAATGAAGATGGCATGAGTACAGAAAGTATGTAATAGATGGGCATTATGAGAAGACGTTGCAGAAAAGATTCGAATAAGCTCAGAAGAGATAGTGCAGAGGATTGTTGGCAAGAATAACAATGGCAAAGATCAGCATGATCAGCAGTGCAGTGATAATGGGGGAGGAGCAGCAACAGTGATCGTTGGATCAACAATTCAGAATTTTTTATGACTGTCAGATTTCAATGTAGACAAGAAGAGTGCGCAGATATGGAGGATAGATCTCAGGTGTTATATCCGAGAACGAGGATCTACCATTGTAGGATCCAAGAGAATCTGCACGATCTTTAAAAGTGCAAGGTGAAGCGAGTTCGTGAAATATCGAAATCCCGATGCAGACACAATGAAGACTTGCGAAATCATGAAAAGATCCTGACTGTAAATACACCAAAAGATGTAGACCATTTATCTAAGTTCCATTTTGGAGTTTCACCTATCGCGACTTGGAGTGACAAGAACCTCCATCGAAGGAATCGCGAGATGCATATTCACGATAAGATCTGGATCGTAGATTCATCGAGATGGTGGACCGTTGATCTAAGATCCATTTCGAAGTTTCGCCTATCGCAACTTGAAGTGACAAGAACCTCCATCTAAGGAATCGCAAGATGCAAATTCACGATGAGAACTGGACCATAGATTCATCGAGATTGTGGACCGTTGATCCCACACCATTTCAGAGTTTCACGAATCGCGACTTGAAGAGGCAAGAAACATAACCACCAAAATCATGATATAATCGTAGCCATCAGATCAATATTTGACTTGGACCATTGATCTGACTCCTTTTCGGAGTTTCACGAATCACGACTTGGAGAGGCAAGAAACATAACCACAAGAATTTCGAAATCACAACATGTGAAATCGCGATATGATCTAAGCCATTGAATTAAGATCAGATTTGGACCATCGAATCATAGGACAAGTTGTTGACTTGGAGTCAACGGAGCATGGTGTGGAAACTCACAAGATGCGATATCGCTATAAGATCTGGACCGTCGGATCTATGGAGATCTTAATCGTCGATTAGACACGATGAAGTTTATAAACTCACGAAATATGAACCGCCTTTTGGCATAGCCTATGGTCATCATCGGTGGTCACAAGAAGGGAAGGAGTCAGTTCAGATAAGCCCCATTTTGGGGTTTCGGGGATTGCGACTTGGAGAGTCGAGATGTCTCATCTCCAGATTCACAAAATGTGAATTCGCAAAAATAACTTTATGCATAAGTGCTTGGTCATGGCCATGGTCATATAGAGGAAGGAGCTAGCACAGAAAATCTTTGTATCGAAGTTTCGGAGATCATGACATGAAGTGTCGAGACACTTGGCCACAAGAATGCCAAAATCCCAAAACCCGATTTAAAGGAAAGATTAATAAAGTTCATCCAATGGTGTAGATAAACTTGAATATGATCGGAGGGTTATTGTTCTCTCTCACAGTTAATTCATCAGTTACAAACTAGTTAGCAAAATTGATTCATGATTCATGATCGGTTGGCGTTTCAGTTTCTTAGGCAGTTTTATTTTGCCTAAGAAGATGCGAAGTGTAACTACTGTGTGTGTGGTGCATAAAATCAAAAGATATAGACTGTGCATGGTTGGTTGTTCTGGACGAAAAATGAATTAAAATGTAAGAAAGGGAAAATCGCAGGATGCGCAGTGTGAGATAAAACTCAGAGAAGAGTAATAGATGAGGAATAGACCTGAAGCAGAGCAGAATGACAGAACAAGTTGAAGCGGAGTAGAATTGTAGAATAGATAAAGGAAGAGAAGAATTGCAGAATAGTTAGAAGAAAACCAGATTTACAAAACAGAGAAGAAGTGGTAAGAATCGATTTATTTGTGTAGTTGGTTGTTTAATTATTCATTTAATATCCCAAGGTGGTTGGGAGGTGCTAGGGAGGACTTTTGTCCTCATAGGTTCAAGTGGGAGCTTGAACACAAGGAGTTGTAGCTTCCATCTGGTTGCAGCCAGAGAAACCAGGGTGGCAGGGTGGTGCAACGGAGAACAAGTGTTCTCTGTCATACAGGTTCGAGCCTGTGTAACTGGAAGTTGGTGCTTCCATCCAGTTGGTGCTGGAACATT
>CBVK0100375061.1:0-11627 GCA_900067695.1 Picea abies | reverse complement strand
TCCAAATGTACTGATTGAGAGGGTTGATCTTATGAAGTTGAATGTGAGAAGAAATGCTCTTTCTAATATAACAATTTATGCCTCCTATCCCTCTATGGTGGGACTTTTTGTTCCATGATGAAATCTCCCAAATCCAGGGGATTTGGATATCTACTGTAGAACTAGTGCTCTGACTCTCAGATCTGATACTCTGGGGTTTTTGGATGCGTTTTAATTAATTTTTTAACATGCTTGGTGATTTTCGCATGTGTGTGTGTCATACAATTAAGTTTTGGACATATACATGAAGCATGCAATCTCAATAACATGTGTTATATGGAAAAAGTAGGAAATACAACTGGAATGCGAAAAATAGAGAAATAATCATCAGTTAGATCTCATGGATCATCACTGGGATACAATGTGATAAATACAAAATACCCGTGAACAAAAAATATGGATATATCTGCACAAGCACAGATAGATCGCCAAAATGCAATTCCAGAAACTCACGACAACTACAACAAATGCTAGAGAACTCACCCAAGTGGATATACTTGATAGATTCGTCTGGAAACTATCCCAAACAGAGCACCTTGGTCCCTAGGCACCTCATGATAATTGTCGCACTAAATATTCGACCCCTGAATCTCTGGATGTCATCCCTTGGGGGGTTGCACACCTCCTAGGTTCTGTGAGTGTGCCCAAATGATTCCAACGATGAAATCCAATGATATTTGTCTCAAAATGTGCACCATGGCCTCCTCTATAATGGGTTATAAAGGTTTCCTTTGATCAGATCCGAAAAGCCTCCTAGAATCCCAAACATACCTCCTCAAGAGCTGCACACTTTCTATCTGGATGAGGCACCTTGGTATATTCCACCATCAGAATTTGATGAATGGTGGCTCAAAAGAAGTGCCATGGCTGATCCTCAACTGGGTCAGAATGAATCGTTGAGATAATCCCTGGTCTCGTGCAACTATACAAAACCCTTACTAACCCTTGCACCCTCATTGGATGAGTTGGCAATCACTGCAATAGATCTGAATACTCCTGAACTGGCACAGTGAAATTCCTGGATGGTATCTCTGATAATATAGGGTGTGTCTTCCAACATTGAAACCAATCTAGGTGGTTGTTTCCTCCATAAATCCACAAAACAACAAAGAGGTCGATTTCCTCCTCTAGAACTCTTCTCAACATCAAATCATAACATAATGAGGAATTAGGTTGAATTCTTCCTTTTATACCTTTCCCTTCTAATTCTCCGTTGACATCACTTAAGTTAGGCACTTTTCCTCCTAAGGTGAGTGATTAATTGATTAAGTCTCCCCCTCAACACCTTTTTCTTCTATTTCTCCGTTGACTATAGCTGAAGTGACTTTTCCTATGCTTTTTGGCTTAATTCATCATTTAACCACTTATTCACCCTTATTTCTCCTCTTGTTCCCTATTTATGCTTGACTATAGTCTACAAGAACAAATAGACTACTAATTCACTCCCTACTGGCCTACTCTTGGGAATGTGACATCTCAGTCCTCCCTTCCCGAGATTGCTTGTCCTCAAGAAACATCAATCCTGGGTGCTGCAATATATGATCTCCCTCTCATGTGGCATCCTCCACTGGAAGTCCCCTCCATCTAACCAAGTACTCCCTGATGACCCTACTCCTCAATCCGTGCTCTCTATGCTCGTGCACCTCCTTCGGTACTAGCTCCAATTGACTCTCCTCATCTAAGGGTGGCAACTCCTTTAAATCACGGGGTCATGTGAAGCACTTCTTCATAGACTGGCAGGAAGAAGGCTCTAATACCACCGAAATATCCCAAATCCGAGGGATCTGGATATCTACTTCTGAACTAGTGCTCCGACTCTTGGATTTGACACTTCAGGGGTTTTTGGATGCGTTTTAATTAATTTTTTAACATGCTTGGTGATTTTCGCATGTGTGTGTCATAGAATTAAGTTTTGGACATATACATGAAGCATGCAAAGTAATGAACCAACACAATCTCAATAACATGCATTATATGGAAAAAGCAGGAAATACAATTGGAATGCAGAAAACAGAGAAATAATCGTCAGTTAGATCTCATGGATCGTCACTGGAATACAATGCGATACATACAAAATACCCATGAACAAAATACATGGATAGATCTGCACAAGCACGAATAGATTGCCAAAATGTAGTTCCAGAAACTCACAACAACTGCTGCAAATGCTGGAAAACTCACCCTGGTGGCTATACTCGACAAATTCACCTGGAAACTATCCCAAATTGAGCGCCCTGGTCCCTAAACACATCCTGATAACTGTCGCACTGAATACCTGACCCCTGAAACTTTGGATGTCATCCCCTGGGGGGTTGCGCACCTCTTAGGCTCTGTGAGTGTGCCCTAGTGATTCCACCAACATAATCCAATGATATATGTCTTGAAATGTGCACCCTGGCCTTCTCTATAATGGGTCGGAAGGGTTTGCTCTGATATGATCCAGAAAGCCTCCTGGAACCCCAAACGTCCCTCCTCAAGAGCTACGCACTTTCTTGCTGGCTGATGCACCCTGGTAGATTCCACCGTTAGAATCTGATGACTAGTGGATTAAAAGAAGTGCCCTGGATGATCCTCAACTAGGTCAGAAGGAATCAATGAGATAAGCTCTGGTCTTGTGCAACTACACAAAATCCTCTCTAACCCTTGTGCCCTCACTGGCTGAGCTGCACAATCACTGCAATAGATTTGATTACCCTTGAATTGGAATGGTGAAATACCTGGATGGTATCTCCAATAAAATAGGGTGTGTCTTCTAACACCGAAACCAATCTAGGTGGTGGTTTCCTCCAGAAATCCACAAAACAACAGAGAAATGCTCTTTCTAATATAACAAGCTATGCCTCCTATCCCTCTAAGGTGGGATTTTTTGTTTCATGCCGACCACAAGACAAATCTAAACTATAACTTATATATATATATATATAAGTTTTTAATGTTTCTTTTTTTAAATTTGAGTTTTGAATATATTTTTTAAATGTTTTTTTTTCTTCATTTACAAAAAAAATTATTTGCGAAGATTTTTTCCTTTCTATTTTTTTAAATGTAAATTTAAAAAAAAATAGTTTGTAAATAATTTTCATGTGATCATTTGGGGTCCAATTTTGGGTTGTTTATTTGCGTAGGGATATGTTGTCAATGCCACAATTTCAAGTAGGTTGTAAGGAGCTATAATTTTAATGTTTAGAAAAAAAATATTTTGTTTTAGGTAGCATCACTTTTTGATTTAGGTGTTGATTTTAATGTTTTTATGAGCAACTATATGAGTTTTGAAGGACATGCTTCAAAAATGTTGTAATTTTAATCCTATTAGAAAAAATGGTGCTACCGGTAGCACCACTTTTTGATTTGGGGGTTGATTTTCATGTTTTTTATGAAAAAATATGGGTTTTAAGGGATAGAGTTCTCATTTTGAGGTCACACTCTGTGTTAAGTCGGTAAATTTGTTTAATTACAAGAGCATCTGTGCTCTGCATACAATGAAAAAGAGGGAATTAGTGCACATTATTTATAAACACATCGGGGCATGTTTTTTTTATATTCAGTTATGGGGCATTTTTATTATATTACTGTGTTGGTGTATTTTATTATATTAATGTATCGGTGCGTGTGTTTCAATAACGCACCGGTTCGTTTTGACAATAAATACACCGAAAAAAAAACTCTGCTACAACTTCTACCTACCACCAAAAAAATTCTTTATATCGAACATACACTAAAACCTCTACATCCAATCAAGAAGGTTGTAGCGGATATTCTTTTGAAAATTTTGGCTATTTTTTTTTAACTAAAAACCTCCACAAGAAGGTGTTCTACTTGTAGTGTTTCCAGGTACTATGCAAGTACACACACCTCATCCACTATCCTTGGCTTGAAGAGAATCACTTGTTTTTGTAGATGACTATGTAAACCCTCCAAATACTTGAGGAGTACATCCAGGTTCTTGGGAGAGATACCCAGCATGATGGACATCTTTTTTAACTATGTGATGTACTCATGTACACTCTGCCCCTGCCTCTTCTTGAATTAGTGCCATTGGAGCCATTGGTTCTCTACCTTCATGATAGGGTAGAATTGGGACTCGATGAGGGATTTGAAGTCCTCCCACCTAGTTATTGGTGGCTCACCCCCTAACCTAAGTTTTTTCGTATGGATTTCCCACCAAGTTAAAGCATGGCCTTCTAAATTCAATATAGAAAATGAAATATTTTGCTCTTCATCTATATGGTGAATGTTCAAATAAACTTCTAGTTGTTGCAACCAATTATTCAGTTTTAATGCATCGATATCACTTTGGTATGGATTTATATCCACTTTTGCTTCCATATTGAATAGGGACTATGAATGGTTCACGTCACTCAAACTCAACCGCTCTTTCTCAGATTTTTTTTGTGGCTCATTTCCTGAGTCTTCCTAATCTTTCGATTTCCTCTCCAATCCATTCTCTGAGTTAGAGCATCCATTATCTCCGAACAATGCGATATTTATTGCTAGAGCCACCATGAGGAGGTTCATATTGTGACTGATGTTGGAAACTTCCACTTCCAACCTCTCAAATATCTCTTCTACTGGATCATGAGGGTTTTTATGAACAAACTCATATGTCATGTCTAAGATTTTTGTGACTTCTCTTTAAGTCAATTCCTAGATCCTGCAACTTCTCACAAATAACCAAAAGAAAAACATGCTCTGATTCCAATATGACCTGTAAACTGTTGGATAATCCACTATATCAGTTCTTCACCATTGATATAATAAAATATTGTAATATTTTCTATTAACGTTATTTTTCCTTTAAATCTCCAGAATATTTAGTCACTGATTTTATGCTTATACATGAAATAGATAAAATGAAAAAAATAAAGAACAGTAAAATAAAATCACACCATCCACAAATAAACACAAGATATGACCTAGGAAACCCAGTACAAGAGAAAACACAGCTAGAACATGAGGTTGCTCTACTCTCTTTTATCTGGTATAGAAATGATGCAAGTACAAAGAAAGAGGCACTCTTGGTGGAATTTCCTTTGAACTCTGGGTTGTATGGATGCTATAGAATATATAAAATCCTATGTTATGCTCATAGAATATCACTCTCAAATATTTTTATTAGCTATGGAACAAGATACAATGCAAAAGAATGGAATACATTCTCCTCCTAGTGGCCCAGTATTTAACATAAGTCAATAACCATCTAAGGGTAGGTTTTTGACTTCCTCAACCCTCAATTGTGAAAGGGTTTTGGATATTCTATAATATTATTGAAATTTCATACATGGATAACCCCATATGCATGAGTAATAGGGGATGATGTGGCATCCTCTCATACCATGGTGGTCAACATGATACGTCAACATGTGGGAGGCATAACTTTTTCATATGAGCTCCGATTGGCATGATTTTTGCACCGTTGGAAATGTATTGATGTGTAGAATAGCCTCATGGGGTTCAAGATATGCTAAGAAAATTTTATACCATAAAAAATTCATTTAATGCAGCAAAATGGGCCTAGAAAGTTCTAAACCCCAATTTTCCAAACTCAGACCTACCACTAAAATGACCTTGCAATTTGATTCCTCCAGTTTGTTCCACTCTAAAAGGATAGAGATCAATGAAAAACATCATAATGATCCAATTTGGATCATGAAGTCAGGATACCACCAGGTGTCGATTAAGAAAATTGATGTATGGAAGAAAACCTTCAAGTCTAAAGAAGGTCTCTTTGAGTGATTGGTCATGCCTTTCATCTTGACTAATGTCCCGACCACATTAATATGGATGATGGATGACATATTGAGTCCATTAACAAACTCCTTTGTGGTATTATATCTAGATGACATCCTCATATTTAGAAAATCCTTTGAGGAACATTTGAAGCACATTCAACAGGTCTTGGGAACCCTGCGAAAACACAAGTTATATGCAATTTGGAAAAATGTTCCTTTAGCATGCAAAGAATCCAATATTTGGGATACATTGTGGATGAGTAGGGTTTTCATGTGGATCCATCCAATATCCTAGTCATCCATAATTGGTAGGCTTCGAAGACACTCACTGAGCTCCATAGCTTTTTAGGACCATGGGCTTGTGTTGGGGTTCTCTCACATTTATTGGGTGCTAAGCCGAGTGACCAAGGGTGGAGCGAAGGCCAATTTGTTTTTAACCACATACCAACATAAAGCATTCGAGGATTTGAAATTATTCCTCTACTCAACACCAATCCTTATTAGGCCATACCTCCAAAAACCATTTGAGATTGAGACGGATGGTTCATTTTATGCTATCGGTGCAATCCACACTTAGCATGGGAATTTGGTGGCCTATCATAGTGAAAAACTCTCTTATGTTGTTTGAAGATACCCCACCTATGACAAAGATATGTACTCCATTGTGTAGGCGTGTCGACAATGTAAGCATTACTTTCTAGGGAAGGAAATGATCATCCACAGTGATCACAAGCCTCTACAATTCATGCAGACACAGGGAAAGTTACAGAATGACCTCCATCAGAAGTCGTCCATGTACCAACAACAATTTGACTTGAACATCAAGTACAAGAAGAGAATCACCAACCATTTTTTAGACTGCCTTAGCCGACTCTCGATTGTGGTGCTAACCACAATTTTTAACTCTTATGGGCATGAGACTTATAGGTGGCCACAATTATACAATAGTGATTTTGTCTTTGTTTCTCCCTATTAGACATTAAGCGTAGGAAAACCAGTTTCATACTTTCATCTCTAGGATGGATTGTTATTCCATCTAAGTCATCTATGTTTTCCTTAAATACAATGTGCCAAGCTTATTTGGGAAATTCATTATAGTTGGCTGGTAGGACTCTTTAATGTCGACAAAAAAATGGCAGTACTGGAAAATCTTTTTTATTGGTCGAATCATCAACAAGATGTACGCAAGTACATTAGATATTGAACTACATATGGAATTATTGTTGGTGTGTGCACAGTTGTAGGACCCTAGATTTGATTTATCTTGACCAACAAAACTCTTCAGACACCAGCCTTTTTTGCATCACCTCCATGCAAGTGAAGTCTCACTTGAGGCATCTATTGAGTTTGTAGGAATCGCGTTTCTGTAGTACTGGGGGAATGGGAGGTAATCATCCTTGTCATTCTTACTTATCTGTTCAATGCACATTATTATGTATTTTCTCTCCTTAGGTTACTTAATGAATTCAATTATGTATTATCATTATACTTTAGAGTGAAGCATAAACCAAGTACTGTAACATTCATAACTATTGTGCAATGATCACACAGAAGACAAATTTAGTATAACATGCCTCAACAAAGTATCCATGATCAATCACATAAAATTCAAGTAAACAAAGTAGTTAACATGGTTCATCCAACTTTGGGCTACGTCCACAACTGTTGGCTTCTTTATTATTCTTTATGTAATTGTCTCAGTCTTGCACACTGCTCTTACAAAGATACATCATGCTATATTTTCCTTCATCTATCCTAGTCACTCTGCAGTGCAAGCCTATCTCTCTCTCTCTACAACATCTCCTTAACATTCATACATAGATTCTTTCCTTCTTAGCCTATTCTATCACTCTTCTCACAAAACAAAAACTCTTATCATATTGGAACTCTCGACAGTGCATCTAGAGAATAGAATAGAACAAGAGAGAACCCCTATATTTCCAACCCATTACATATATACATTAATTCCAGGGCTTAAAACCCTACTTTTCTCATCCCAAAACCTTATTAAAATTCATGACAACTCAAGTTGACTTGCTATTTGGGTTGTTTTACCTGCTTTTACTCGTGCATGCTTCTTTTCCCTTCTCGACAGCTGATATTCCTACTTTTGTGTTTCTTGTTGGTTTTAGCATGCCCAATTGTTTTCCTTTATTTTCGCCCTCTTTCTTCTCTTGATTTATTCTCTTCTTTATCCTTCTATTTTATTCTTTCGCTAAGTATGTTCTTATTGTGCACTGTAGTCCTAAATGTGCTTCAACTACACACTCTTGATCCTACCTTGTATTTATTCTTCTTCTGTTGCGCACATCTTCCATACTTATTATTTTCATGAATATTATTTCCACAATGCCTATCCAACAAGCTTCTTCATCCTTTTGTTTTATTCTTCCACTAAGTATGTTCTTGTTGTGCACTGTACTCCTGAATGTGACTCAATTTCACACTCTCAAGCCTACCTTGTCTTTCTTCTTCTTCTGTTGTGCACATCTTCCATACTTAGTATTTTCATAAATATTATTTCCACAATGTCTATCCAACAGGCCCCCAACACTCACCTTTGGCTTGTCCCGATCCACTCAGGCCTATTGTATTCTACTTTTCCACACTTCCATCAACTTTTGGAGGGTCTCCCTAGCTCTCTATACCCCTTTCATCACTTCTTATTCTTTACTCAAAATTTCCTCCACTATATGTGTTGTGAAAGTTGCGAGATTCGCCTCAGTATCCTACGCTTCTTGCTTCATAGTGCCCTGCATAGTGGCCAACTTGCCTATCACTCTAAGTGCTTTGTCCAACAGTGGTTCCAATTTCTACACAACACTCTTTTGTTTTTCTTTCATATGTTCTATTTCAGCATACAACTATTTGTTATCCAGAATTGTTTTCATTCGTTCCATAGGTGGTAAAGTATTAATGCTCTCATTTTCTTGGTGGGCCTTCTCGTGCGCGCTCCTTATTTTATCTTCCATGTCATTCAGATCTAGATTCATTGTGAGCTAGGTCCAAATATGAGTGCTCTCATTACACTTCCTTGTGAAGTCTTGTTATAGGCTTTTAATTTTTGCAACTGATGTTTGTGTTGTCCTTTCCCTTTGTTCCCTTTATTTTGGTTGTGTCCTTGGTACTATCTGTGATTCCAAGTCTTCAATCTTGTTGCGGAACCCTTTTATGACTTCGCCAATGTTTGACACTTGTTCGTCCATTATGACTTCTACTATTATCGGTGCTTCTGGGATATCTTTATACAATTTTTGGACAATAGTTTGTATGTGTTGCACCATTTTATCGGTTTCGTCCTTCTCCTCCATTGATTTCTCGAAATTTTCTTCGGCCTCACTCTTATCCTTCAGTATGCTTTCTACTTTTTTCTCAACTACACTCTTTTCTTGGAGAGACATTGTATATTCCTTCTGTAGTTTTTTCTTTTCCTTTGAAACTTTTATCATCTTGCTAGAAGGAGAGTCTATGTAGAGTTGTCATTCCTGCGTGATAACCATTTTCAATCCCTGTAACAAAATTATGGGAATTTTTGAGATGAATAACTCTAAGAGACTTAGTCTTTGTACTTGTTCATGCATCTTGGGTGTGGGGAACGCAATTGCATCTGCTCATATTTTTATCACTCGTATCCCTTCAACCATTTTTGATAAGTGAGAAGTGGTATCTTCTACTGCCCCTGGCGCACCTATTGGTTTTCCTTCTGTGGATCTTCTTTATGCTTCCAAGCTTACTATCTCCAGTCGTTGTTTCAATTCGATCAGTTATTCTTGCATTTTCTTACCTATTTCTTCATGTTGTTGTGACATCTGATAACCTATCTCCTCAGTAGCATCCTTTACATGGTAACCAATTTGGTCCATTTTGTCATTCGTAAGTGTAAAAATGGGCGGCTCCTTCTGTGATTTCATATTTTTTCTCGCACCTCCTGTTGGACCCTTCCCCTTGTCCTTTTGTTTATTTCTTGTCTCAGGAATTTCATTTTTTGTTTATTCTATTGATGGTGTGGTCTCCAGACATCCTCTGCACCATTTCCTTGACTGTGTTCCTGATCATTCCCTATATCATTGCATTATTCTGCCTCTTTGTTACCGGGTTTTGTTGTCTCAGTGCCATCTGTAGGGATTTTCCAATATGAGTCACAATCCTGCATGATTAGTTGTATATTCTCTTCAGTAACCTTGTACTTTTTATGGACCCACTCCTCTCTCTGGTCCTTCTTTTCCTAGACATATGTATGATGCTAATATACTTGAAACTGTGTGATTGGTGCATATGATTCCACCAGTTGTGGTGTGATGCATGGTGTGTCCTTAATGCAATTTTGAATCCTTTCATCATAGAGAAAAAATTCTAATTTGTTGTTTGTTTGGCGTTGTTTATTCATTGTATACCAGAAGTTATGGTATTTTTCTACTAAGCAAGGCTTCCCCCTTTGGCCCAAGAACTGTGCATCCTTCATCTCTTCCCATGCTATGAATATAAGCAAAATTAGAATCCATGGATAATGGAATTCCATGCCTATATCTTGTGCTTCGGTGCAGTCAATAAGAAATTGGTTTAACAGGAAGGCTTCCCAACTCATTGAAGTCCCTTCCATAGAATTATCTTCTGCATATATCACTCTTGTTGGCACTTGGCCCTTCCATCATTTCTATAGCCGCTTTCTTGCTAATGCCTATTTTGCAAGTCTGATAGTTGGGTCACATATGCTTGGCACATCCAAGTCGCGCACCCATGTAACTGTGAAAAACTCTTTTTTCATGGCCTTTGACAAGGCCATGTCTCTATTTTTATCGGAAAACATCAAGGTGGTATATTCCCCCTATGTCGATAATCCTATGATCCTTGCAAAAAATTATGTGTTTATTGAGATTGGCCTATCTCGCCACAGATATCCTCCATGCACACCAGATAAGAGAAACTTAATGCATGCATTTACTTGTTTTCTCTGTCTAAAGAGTGGGATGTCAAATAGGTTGAGAAGGCATGCTCGCCCCAATCCTATATCCCATACCTAGGGCACAATTTTTCTCTGGTTTGTTTTTGGGTCTACCTTCAGCTCCATATAACGGTTGGGCACCAGTTCAAGGAAATTCTCTATGTTTGTAATCTCATGGTATGCATATCTGAGTTGTGGCAACTTCCCCAGCATATCTCCATCGATGATAACCCCTTATGGTATATCGGGTGTCACCAATATTGATCCATATGGATGCTGGTGTCCTCCCACCTATTCCAACTGGCTCATTTTGGCAGTTTTCCAAGTTCACAGTTTTTTCCCTAGTTTTCGGGTCCTTGACTTGTGGGGTCGTTTTGAGGCCCTAAACAACATATTTTAGGTATTGCCATAGATAACAAAAAAATGTGTATTCCTCAGATAGACCTTTACAATGGGATATCGTGCGCCTAAAACGGAGATCATATGCAAAACTTACGACCCTGGGAAGTTGATGTACTAACTTACCCAAACGGGGCCCACGTGACTTTTGGCACTTCATCTCCTAGGGTTAGGTTTTTTGGATGTATAGGGTTTTTGACATTCCTGTTTATTGTAAAAATGCTTTCAGAGCCTCACTGTAATCATATTCTTGTGAATGAGAACAACTGTCACATCTCTTCTCAGAGATAAGCCACCACCATTATAGTAAGCTTGTTTCCGCTGCATTTTACAATTTCATCTTATTTCCTTATTGAATAGAAACTGGTTTTATTGTATATCTGTTATTCTGTGTTAAGCATATTTTGATAATAATCTATATTCATTTCATTCTGCAAATATATTCTGGATCAATGGTATTAGAGCATTCTACTCCTTGTCATTCTTAATGCATGTCCCCAACGAGGTCAGGGTACAAAGAA
>CBVK0100375040.1:0-11136 GCA_900067695.1 Picea abies | reverse complement strand
AACTAGTAAATTAATAATGGGGAAAGTCATTAAAACCTATAAGGGAATTTGGGAACACCTAGGAGCGATTATAGGAGTGACTCTAGGATGGTAGGGGAAATAAGGGTAATTAATTAATTAAAGAAATTAGTTTTTGGAGGAATGAAGGGGATGGGTGACAAATGTAAGGGGAGGAATTTTTATGAGTTAATTTATTAAAAATTAAATAAAATGGAATTTGGGAAAGTACGGGACTTTGAAACTCTATATAATGGAGGGAGGAAAATGATGATGGATCTCTTTTGTTTGCGTAATGTTACGCTGTAGAAATCTCTACTTGACTGACATAGCTTGTGGGAGTTGGGATACCCAGCTCGGTGAGGAGTGGTAGCTCAACCTTGTGAGGTGAGCTGGGAGCTAGTTGATTCTCTGGATAGTGTGTGTGGCCCCTTTCTGGCTCAGGGGGATAAGGGGGAAGAAGATTACCCCTAGCATTGATTGGGAGGTACCAATGAAGTCTCATCAGTTGGCAAGCGGGAGTTGCACGAAGCGTGCGGGACATCAACTCGGAGTGGGAGATTGGGAAACGATATGTTTTCTTTATTTTTGCATGGTAGATTGTTAGTATGGTTTATGCTTTTATATATGCATGTTTAATTGGGTAAGAAAATTGATGGTCTTGGCATTCTAGTTGATGAATGAATTTTTCCATAGCCTTTAGCTCGATGATTGATTTACTCCCATGGCCTTCGATTTCTGACATGTCTTGACCGCCCTTTAGTGTATTGATTTTTGATGATTGTGGTTTTTTTTCCCCTTTGTCCCTCTCTCATCAGTCCTCGCTTGAGCAGTCGACTAGAAGCCTGATTTACGGTCGTTGCTTCGACGTTAATAAACCTATGGATCTCAACACCCTACTTTTTTGTGCATGGATGATGAGTGAAGGACATTCCTGTCAGCCGTCTACCTCGGTTGTTTTCCTTGGTTGATTGTTTTGACTTGCTCCTTCTAGAAAATGTACCTCTGTGTATGGATTTCTTGTGTCCTTGTTGGTTTTTCTCTGTGCCTTGGCTAATAGAATCTCTGCGATCATTTCAATGACTTTTCCCAATGGATCTTTCATTTATCTTACTATTGTTTGCATTGTATTGGTATCCTGGCAATGGAAAAATGATTTAATTTCATGTCTGCATTTTTATATTTGGTATCTTGGAATTGGAAAAATGTTTTTGGTTATTCTTGTATGCGTTTGCATTGGCATCCTGGCATTGAAAAATGAAAACCATGTTTTTTTTATCCCTCTCTGCGTTGTTTTTGTATTTACCTCCATTTTTTTATAATGGTACTTGAAAACAATTTCTATGGTCATGACTGTGATGCCATCGTTTTACCCTGACTGCCACCATCTAGTTCTCAAGTTGTATCAAATTTTCGTTGATTTCTTGTACATCTTCGATTTTGCAAATATTTTATATGATAGCGAATTTCCATTTAAAACATGGTTGAGTTTTCTATTTAAATGACCACCATTTTTCATTTAAAACGTGACTGAGTTTGTTGTTTAAATGAACACCATTTTTCCTTTAAAACGTGATTGAGTTTGTTGTTTAAATGACCACCATTTTGCCTTTTAAACATGATTGAGTTTGTTTTTTAAATGACCACCATTTTGCCTTTAAAATGTTGACTGAGCTTGCTATTAAATGACCACCATTTTTCCATTTAAATTGTTGACTGTGGTGGCTGGAATGAACACGAATTTGACATAAAAATGATTGATTGAGTTCTCTGTTGAAGGAAAAAGAATTTTCTATTGAGAATAATGACTATGTTTGCTAGAATGCCCATGAATTGGCCATTAAATGTTGAATGAGTTTGTTGGAATGGGCACGAAATTGCCTTAAATGTTGATTGAGTTGTTGTTGAATGACCACGACTTGGTCCTTCTGCAGTTTTATATTATCCTTTTTATTCTCCTTCACATTGAGTGCATACCCAATGCTCTCACTGCCAAACTTTAATTACCACAATGATGTTACTGGCCATGTTAATTGCAATGATAAATGATATATTAATTGCCTTGTTAATTTCCATAACAATTGTTACAACAATGTTAATGGTCAAAAATTTCCTTTTTGTTGTTAATTGCAATGTTAAATGCTATATTATTTGCCTTATTAATTGTCAGAACAATTGTTACGACAATGTTAATGGTCAAAAGATTCCTTCTTATTGATTAAATGCCACAACGAGTTAAATGGTTAACAGTTTTGTAAATCGCCTTGTTATTGCGTTATTAATTGTTATGTTAACAGTCATGTAAATTCTCTTGTTACCGTTATATTAATTGTATGTTAACCAACATGTTAATTTCTTTGTTATTGCTATATTACCTGTTATGACAAAAATCATGTAAACTATCTTTTTATTTATAAATTAACTGTTATGTTAATCATTATGTTAATTTCCTTGTTAACTTCTATACTAATTGTTATGTAACTACTATGTTAATTGCCTTGTTAAATTGCTAAAATGATGTTAATAGTTAGCAACTTGCTTCTAAATGATAGTAGACATCTAACATTGTTAGTTCGGTCAATATAGATAGACTACATGTTGAGATTTAATTGTTCATAAGTGTTATAATGGTAGCATTCTACATTAAGATTGTTAATCTTGTTATTTAAGTTAATGGCTAGTTGGATGGAGATTTTGGATTATTATAGCATTGCCCATTCAGGTTGTAATAATGATTAAAATTGGATTGGGGAGTAAAGACTAGATTGCCAATTTTAGACTTGCTTAGAATTGAGGTTAGATTGTATTTATAATTATAGTTCTAGTATTGATTACTTATTGAGGTTAGATTGTATTTATAATTATAGTTCTAGTATTGATTACTTAGACTTTCTAGATTGATTTTTTTAGCGTTAATTTAGCGGGTGCATTAATGACTAATTGTAATTTAGACGTGTCCCATTTAGAATGGTAACCCATGTTAAAATAGATTGTAATCGTTGACCAGATTAGACTGGGTGATTGGTTGGGTCGTGGAGGAAGTTGTGTCTTGGATCGTGTCTTCCCTGGTAGTCGTCCCCTAGTGTCTCATCGACTTTTTGTTGGGTTTGGGCGTGGTTTTATTATCGGTATTCAGTTCCTAGCGCATCGTATTTTCTAGAGTCCTCAGTCTGGATGGCTTATGTTTGCACCAAATTTATTGACATGTCTATCACTTGGGAACGACATGATTCCTGATGAGGGGATTGTGGTGCACCCTATGGGATGGAGGCTAACAAGATATTGGACGGAGTAGGTGCAACTTGTGTGAGTGTTATGGAGCATTGCAAGTTTATTTTGGCGCATGGGTTGAATGCCTTCAAGCGTTTGGTTCACCTTCCCTGAGGTTTTACTCTTTGTTCATCTAGGCTGTTGTGTCGGGATGGGGAGGATGTCCCTTAGATTTTAGGCGTGGTCGTGTTTGTGTCGGGCAGGTAGTCGTTCCTCCTTGTTATTCTGTGCATGATTTCCCAGTTTCCCTTTTGCCTGTGCATGGTGTCAAAGTAACATGTTGCCTAGACTACGTGCTTGCGTTCGTCATTAGTGGTGTGGTTAAACTATTGTGATCATTTCATTCTTGCCTAAAAACAAAAATACAAATCCCTTTTTCTTCGCTTGTTGTCGTAACGATGGGGTCCTTACATGTAAACTACATAAAAAAAAAAAATTAAAGTCATGGTTAGTTCATCTTTCTACATGTACAAAGAGGAAGGTAATTGAATTTGTTGGTATGTGTGAATTATTTATGAATGATTTCAAAACCTATGTTGGTTTGAATGTGTTTCCCTTGGGGTCCTATGACTTGTTGATTCGTATGAATTTGTTAGAAGAACATAGAGTGATATTGAACTATTATAATAAGACATTTTTATGTATGTATGATACTGGTAACATTGTTAATATTAAGTGAATACCTAAAAAAATTTCTATTTGGAAAATATCAGCATTACAAATGAAAAAGTGTGTACATAAAGGCTGTAAATTATATGTTGTACATGTAATAGATAACAGGGAGGAAAACAAACAAATTAATAGCGCAATTTTTTTTGTTTTAAATGAATTTAAGGATGTATTCTCGGAAGAAATTCTAGGGTTACCTCCACAAAGAGATATATATTTTACTATAAATCTATTATCTGGTGTAGTACGAGTGTCTAAATCTCCCTATAGGATGGAAATCCTAGAGTTGAATGAGCTAAATATACATTTACAAGACATAATAGATAAAAAGTATATCCAACCAAGTGTGTCACCGTGGGGAACACCTTTACTTTTTGTAAAGAAAAATGATGGTACTTTACAATTGTGTATTGATTATAGACAACTAAATAAAATGACTATTAAAAAAATATCCATTACCTTGTATGGATGATATATTTGATCAAGTAAGAGCGATAGTATTTTTTAAAATTGACTTATGTTTTGGATATCATCAAGTTAGGATAAGGGATGAATATATTCCTAAAACAACTTTTAGAATGAGGTATGACCACTATGCATTTGTAGTCTTGCCTTTTGTTTTAAGAAATTATTCAACATCATTCATATGTTTAATTTATAATATTTTAAGTATGTACTTGGATAAATTCCTCATTGTTTTTATTCATGACATATTAGTATATTCAAAAAATGAACAAGAATATGAAGAACATTTAAGTATAATTATACAAGTTTTAAGGGAACATGAATTATATGCTAAGCTCATCAAATGTGAATTTGATAAAGATAAAATACAGTATTTGGGACATGTTTTTTCAAAACAAGGAATAACTATAATGGAATGTCTTGTTCCCAAATACGTTATTGATATAATATATTTTATGAGAATTATCGACTATTACCGAATATTTATTGAAGGTTTTTAAAAAATTGTGTATCCTATAACCGCATCACAGAAGAAGGGAATAAAATTTAATTGGACAAAAAAATGTCAATAAAGTTTTAATAAACTAAAACATCTTTTAACTACCGCTCCTATACTAAAAATTGGAAATCCATATAAATATTTTGTTGTATGTATGGATGCTTGCAAAGAAGGATTAGGAGTGTTGATGCAAGAAAATTATGTAGTAGCTTATGAATCTAGAAAGCTTCAATAATATGAAAAGAATTACACTACTCATGATTTAGAGCTAGTTGTTATAATTCATGCCCTTACAATGTGGCGACATTATCTTATAGAAGGAATATTTTTTCTGATGTATGATAATATTAATTTAAAATACTTATTTGATCAACAAAATATGAATGCTCGATAAGATACATGGTTATCTTTTCTAAGTGAATACAATTTTGAAATAAAGCATATTAAGGGTAAATAAATAAAGTTGCAGATGATTTAAGTCATCATGAAAACTTAGTGTACATGATCGTAAATATTAGTTATGAGACATATTTGGAAGATAAAATTAGGACGACTGCAAAAAATGATGAAAAATATAAGAATTTAAAAAGAAAAATAATAGAAGGTGAAGCAGGAAATGAAGAATCAAATTATAGAATAAATAGAAATGGGTTAGTAATGTATAAAAATAGATTACATATACATGATTCAAATGAAATAAAATTATTAATATTGAATGAAATGCATAAAAATCCATATTTTGGACACCCTAGGTACCATAAAATGATTTCTATGTTAAGAAAGGAATTCTATTGGCCAAACATGAAAAGTGAAGTAGAAGAATGTTTGGCAAGATTCCTAGAATTTCAACAAGTAAAAGCTAAGGACAAGCACCCAACATGATTACTACATCCTCTACCTATTCCAAAATGGAAATGGGATGTTACTAGTATGGATTTTATAATAGGTTTATGTAAAAATAATAAACAAAATGATTCTATCATGGTTGTTGTTGATAAATTAAGCAAGGAATCACATTTTATTTATGTTAAGTCCACTTATAAAGCTATAAATATTTATGACATTTTTATGAAATAAATTTTCATATTACATGGTGTGCCTAAAGTTGTAATTTATGATAGATATGTTAGGTTTACATGTACCTTTTGGAAATATTTTGTTGGGTATGTGTTATATTCTTTACATGTGTGTGTGTGTGGGCACGTCAAATACGACAAATGCGTCTAACAATGGTTTTTTGCTATTTTTAGTGGATTTGTAAATTAATCCTGGATTAAGGGATTAGGGTTTTTAAGAATCTATATGCATTGCTTTACTTCGCAGTTTTAAAACTTACAGATTTGTTTAACGGTTTTGACACCCAATTCAACTTTAGTACTGATTATCATCCACAAATGGAGGAGTATACTTAAAGGGTAAACCAAGTTTAGGAGGATATGATTAGAATGTATGTAATGGATAAGCCTCGTAAATGGGAAGAGTATTTACATCTTGTTGATTTTTCTTATAAAAATCATTTTCAATCCTGAGCTAAGTTAAGTCCCTTTAAAATACTTTATGGACGGAAATGTAACACTTCAATTTCTTGGAGTAGTCCAGTCGATAGATTAATGTTAGGTCCCAATATGTTGAAATATATTGAACTAACAATGAAAGAGGTACAACATAACTTGAAGGTGGCACATGACCGACATAAAAGTTACACAGATTTAAAAAGAACGAAAAGAGATTTCCAAGTTGGGGATCATGTTTATGTTAAAGTAAAACCCAGGAACAATTCTTTGAGAATGGGAAATCGTACTAAGTTATATCGAATATATTTTGGACCCTTAAAAGTGTTAACAAGAGTAGGACTAGTAGCCTATCAGCTGGCACTTCCATTTACAATAAAAGTACATAATGTTTTTCACGTTTCTTTACTAAAAACATATGTGCATGATGTTATTCATGTGGTTGATTGGCATGCAATACAGGTGGAACCTGAAGGAGAATTCCAAGTTCAACTAGAACACATTCTCCATAGGAGAGAAATTGTTCTTTGGAACCACACCATCGAGCAAGTAAAGGTGCAATGGAGGAACCTTAGTCCCGAGGAAGCTACTTGGGAATTGGAGAGTCATATGTGAGAGACCTTAGTCCCGAGGAAGCTACTTGGGAATTGGAGAGTCATATGTGAGAGGAATATCCAATTATTTTTCTAGAGGACTCGAAGGACCTTGAGTAACATCGAGGACATGGTTAAATTTTAAGGGGGGATTTATGTAATATCCCAAATTTTGAAATTATTAAGAACTTTTTATATTTATGTATTAGACTATTGATTGACTAAATTTTGACCAAGGGTGGTTGAAACATTTGTAAAGACATTTTTAGAATTTATTTAATAAAAAAAGGGGAAGAATGATTTGAAGGTAACCATTAAAGAGTGGTTGTTGACCCATAAGGAGCAATGACAAGTGGCACACTATAAAATATCAAGTGGGAGGAAACTTGATTCAATGTCAAGTAATGTAGGGGGGATATTTCCAAAAAATATGGTCAAACTCAAGTGAGAGTTATAGTTGAGAAGGTGGCTCATTTGTAACAACCTCTATCCTTATGACTACCAGTGGAGTAGAAAGTGCAAATTTGTTTTTTTTGGTTTTTAGGCAGGAAGGTAATGACGACATATAGTTAAACAACACAACCTAATGAAAAACCCACATGCTCAGATTGGGAAACAGACAACAATGACTCCACACACTGAACAACGATCAAATAGGCAAAACATGCGTAAATCAATTATAGAAATGACTCCCCACCCGACACAAACATGAAAATACCTACAATCTAAGGACCACATCACAATCCCGAAACAATGGTCTCGATGACTAGTCACTAGAACATATATGGCACACAAATTCAAATGCAAGAAGGCGTTACAACCCAACAACCAACAACAGACTTACAATGATCAACAACACCCTCAACAGGAAGCACAGACTCAGCCAAGTTATTCTTCACCTCTATCCGATAGGGAACGCCATGATCCCCTAATCAATAATCATGCTATCCTCAGGTGCTAGGCACAACAATAAACCTGGTGCATCACAACCTATTTGGACCAAGAACTTGAGGTAAATCCAATGCATTAGGAGACAAAATAACTCGCAATAAGATGACACCTACACCCCCAAGCAATAGATCAAGAAGACGCAGATGACATTGCTCCAACTTAAATTTGCGCAACTAACTAAAGGGTTGATCATTTTTTCATGAGGCTTTTCTCAGGTGGGTGCCTTTTATGGCGTAATGTCCTAGGTGGATTCCATTAACCATCATAAAAATTGTTCAAGCACAAGCAACCGACCGATCTAAAATTTAAACACAACAATCTTCAAGGAATGATATACCCTTCTATTTAAAAGGGGGTTTTATCAATTCACTTAATCAACACTTTTACCCTTTTTGGTTCAACGCTAAACAAGGAAGCCATCACCTTAGAATGAAAAAATTCTAAAGAAATTATCATTTAATCCTAAATTAAGACTAGACAATAATCGATAAGGATTCTCAATCTTTACTCAAGGAATGATTTTTCCTAAATTGAGTGGAAATTACACTACCGATTATAACATGATAAAGGATAGATTAGATACTAAATAATGAATCATTAAAAAAAAGGGCCAACGTGCGCAAGATACAATTATTAGTTATAGTTATACCCAAGAACACGTTCAAGGTAAATTAAGTGTCCATTCCATATATATATGCATATATATATTAATTCTGACTTACATTAAAGTCTATATCACTGCTCACTAGTATTGATATCTAAAACTGATATCTATCGCGAATGACATCTAATACTAAAATAATTGCTTATCACTGTCATAAATATAGACTGAGACTGTCATAAATGTTAATCGTGGTAACTGAAGTAGAGGGTAAATATAGAACATGAAGTAGAGGGTAAATATTTAATAATGTTATCATATATAATTTCTCTGTCTACAATGCACTGTCAGCATACACATCAAGAAGCCAAGAGATATCATTGTTTAAAGGGAGAAAAGGATAAGGTTGTCCAAAGTTAGCTGCAACCATTCAAGGTATGGAGCCATTGTCATTATACATTAAAATTGTAATGAAATTGCACTCATAAAAAGGTAAAATCGGGTGAGTTTGCAGCAGGTGAATTCGCAGTCAACAATAATGGCTCGAGCTGTCAATAATGGATGGAATCCAAGAACAACGGAAATCCCTACGTTATAAAGTGAAAAAGAAAAAAAAGGAAACGTTCTCGTACCATATTATCTGTCATGAATAATTTAATCGTAATAAAAAAAAATTGTAAACAAAGAAGACGTTGTCCCACCCTCATTATTAGTCAAGTAAGGAAATTCAAGGCATTCACAAAACAATTAACAGGTTATGAAAATCGAGGATGCTACCCACAATCACAGAATTCTGTGCAGGTAAGAATTACCCAAACATGGTCTAGAGTTAAAGCCATAGTCTAACACATATCTTATTTTGGTGAGTCACAATCTTACTATTGTCATTCAATAAGTTTATGCCTAGGAAGAAGGAGACTGTAACTAAACGAAAATGGTTGCAAGCCACCCAGGGAAAGGATTATGGATATAAATGCAGACAGTATGTGTTCACGCAGAGCAAATATATAAGTAATGTTGTAAGATTCAAGATTATAAAATCGCTAAACAACCAATGCGAAAACAACTAGCTGCCTCAGGTAAAAATGATGGAAAGATTGGGTGGGATTGGGAATCCCAACACTGCCAGACAATTGATTCGGTGTAGGATAAGATGTGTTTGGACAAGAAAACTTGGTAAAAATCACCCTCCATTATAATGAAATGTAGAGAAGACGTGTGGTTGAAAGTGTAGTTGAAAGTCATTGTTGAAAGTGTTAAAATCAAGGTCAAAAATATTGACAATGGTTGACCATCAAAAAGGGTAAATCGTTGTGTAATAAAACTTAATTTCTCAAGTAAATCAATTTCCAATCCATCAAACGCCCAAGAAAAATTTGTTGTGTAAATAAAATTTCCGTCTCTTTCAATCAAGGTAGATTTGTTGTGGTTTATGTGCTAAATCACAAGATAAAATCCTCTTCTGAATATAATAGATTTCAAAGGAAAGAAGTTTGTGTTTGAATGTATTGAATGCAGAGGATAATGCCATAAAAATATAACAAATGCGGAGGTGTTAAAGATGTCAAACCCAAAGAAACACAGAGATCAACCATAGAGGATAACCGTTCAAAAATGAATCAATCAAGGCAAAAAAATAAAACACAAGAAAACACAAGACCAATTGCTTAGCCATGAATCAATCAACAAGGGTAGATAGCTAGACAAAAACATCCTTCGCTCATCATCCATGCACAGAAAAGAAGGGCATTAGAATCTATAGGTTGCTATGCACTGAAGTGATGATCGTCGATTTAGATCCTGGCTGACTCCTTAGGCATAGACTGACAAACTGGGGATGAGAATGAAGTAAAAAACACAAATCTTCACAACAAATCAATAAAACCATTCAAACAGTCATAACATTCATGGATCGAAAGCCAAGGGAATCAAGTCAAGGAGCAAGCTTAAGGCTATGGGAATTTAAGTTCTCAGTTGAAATGCTAAGTCAAACATTTTATTTACACAATTAAAAATAGAGAATTAAAAGTGTAATGTATAATAAGAATCTACCATGCAGAATCAAAGTAAGTGTACCACAGCCCAATTTGCCTTCTCTGATTCTTTGCCCCATGTGCTCCATGCAGCTCTCGCTTACCGACCGATGAGACTTTACTGGTACCTCCCAACAAACGCTAGGGTTACTCTTCTTCCCCCTTAGCCCCTTGAACCGCAAAGCAACCACACACACTAAAACAGAGAACAACGAGCTCCCAGCTCACCTCACAAGGTCGAGCTGGGACTCCTCACTGAGATGGGTATCTCAACTCCCATAAGTTAAGTCAGTCAAGTCTAAATTTATTCAGCGTAACATTACACATAACATAAGAGAGATCCATCATCCTCCTCCTTTGTCCTTTATATATAGTTTCTAGTCATTTACTTTCACAAATTCTCATTTAATTTATTGTTCAATAATTTAATTCATAAAAATCCTCCCCATACAAGTGTCACCCATCCCCTTCATTGCACTAAAAATTAATTTCATTAATTAATTAATTACTCCTATTTCCCTCACCCACCTAAAAACATTCCTAGAAT
>CBVK0100375028.1:0-29430 GCA_900067695.1 Picea abies | reverse complement strand
CTGTAAGCATATTTCAGTCATTTGTGATTAACGAAATGAAGTCTTATTTCCACTGCATCTCTGCGTTTATGTGTATTTCTATATTTCATTGTGTTCCTACATAAATCCAGATCATATCAAGAATCCAGAATCTCATGAACATATGTTTCATCCATTGGGAATTGGATTCGAGACAATGAGGATGTACAAAATAAAATTAAAAAGTTTTGTACATAGAAAAGATATTTTTTTAGGTGAAGAAACTTTTCATATGTTTCCCATTGATAAGAAACATCAACATATTTCCCTTCATATATTTAAGCATGTATGAATTAAAACTAGAGTTTTCTCAATGAGGTAAAGACCAATCGAGAGTGCCTCAAATTTCATATGCATTGACAACTTTTCCTTTCCTTTGTTCCAAAGTAACACCAATTCACCCTTTTGAAATTTATTAAGTGTTTCACTTTGATCAATGTATTTTTTAACATTATGTTTCCTCTGTGATATTTTATTTTATGAAAGGAATCACTTCTTTCTTGTTCTAATTTCAATAATTGATTCAATCTCTTTTCAAAGGGAGAGTATATTCAATATCTTCCATGTTGATTGCATAATCCAAAGCATTCAATTCAATGCTTATTGGCATTTTTTCTTCCTTTCCATAAACCAACATATAAGAGACATCCCAATATTATCTTCAGAGTCATTATGCTTTCCCACAAGGCATCTGTCAACTTCAAATGCCAATGTTTCAGATTTTGATCGATGGTTTTCTTTGGTATTTGAATCAATGTCTTATTTGTAGATTCAGTAAGGTCATTCCCTTCTGGATAATAATTCGATGATTTTCCCATCACAATGCCATATTCTCTGCAAATGTTTGTGAACTTTGATCTAATGAAAATTGAGTCATTGTCTGTATTGCATTTCTCTAGAACACCAAATCTTGACAATATATTATCCTTGAGAAATTTAATCATTTCTTCAGAATCAACCTTTTTTAATGCCATTGCTTCCTACCATTTCCTGAAATAGTTTGTAGTAGTAAGAATATATATATTCCCCTTCCTTGATTTTGGATTTATTGGCCCAATGACGTCTAGTCCCCATTGTATGAATGGTTGTTCTCTTGATATGAATTGAAAAATCCTTGCGGACCTCTTCATATTTCCTGGAATTATTGATATAGGATGCATTTTCTCACCATTGCATATGAATCCTTGAAAATTGATGACCAATAATATACGACTCTTGTTATTTTATGGGTTGTGGCAGTAGGTGAAAAATTTCCTTTACATATTCCTTCATGAAATTCTTGTATTAGTTCTTGAACTCTTTTTTCATCAACAAATATCAATAAAATGTGTTCATAGTTCCTTCTGAATAATATTTCAGCAATCAAGACATACTGATTTGACTTCATCTTTTTTGGAGTCATGTTAATGGGAAATTGTCCAGATTTCAAATAAAATACAATATCTTTGTACCACTCTGAACCATATATAGGAATTCCAATTGAAACCTAAATCACTCCATCCAGGGAATCACTATCCAAAAAGATCTTGCACAATCCTTTCCCTTTGACTGTTTTCAAAGGCTTGATTTCAATGTCATATTCTTGAATTTCTTCCAGCCAATTTGTTCATTTCCCTTCTCTCAATTGCAAGTTCAAAAGCATCTTCACTGGAGAGGATGGAACATATGTTATGACATGATAATTTAAAATGTAGATCTGAAAGTGTGCTACTTATTTTACCAGAGACAAGGCTTGCTTCTCCAATTATGAGTATCTTAATTCATAATCATGGAGTGTATTACTCATAAAGTTGATTGGTAAGTCTTCACCCTTAGCATTTCTTTCAGTAAGGACTGATGCTACAATGTTTTCTATGGAAAATGAATACATAATAAAATATATTTGTAAATAAGGACAGATGAGCACCAATGTTGTAGTAATTTCCTTTTTAATGTTATTAAAGGCCTCTTGTGTATATGAAGTCCACTCAAACTCATTATATTTCTTTAACAACACATTAATCGGTTTTACTATGATCTCATAATCAAGAACAAATCCTTGCACAAAACTTATCTTACCAAAAAATGTTAGTAATCCTTTTTCACAAGATGGAGGATTGAGTTCATTGACAACCTTGACCCTTTCTGGGTCAATGTAAATTCCTTATTTACATACAATATTCCCCAACAACTTGTCCTCAGTTACAATGAACAAACATTCCTTTGGATTCAAAGAAACCCCATACAATATACATATTTCAAACACTTTCCTCACATGATGAATATGCTCACCTCTTGTATTTGAATGGACAGCTAGATCATCCTCGTAATCTTCCATGAATTTTCCTATAAAACCTTCAAATGCATGGTCCATAGCCCTTTGGAAAGTAGCTCCAGCATTTTTCAAACCAAAAGACATCCGGGCATACAAATATGTCTCCCATGGTTTTATGAAATTTATTTTAGGCCCATCTTCCTCTACGGCGAAAACTTGGTTGTATCCAGAAAATCCATCTAACATGGAAATACAAGAAGATCCAATGACTTTTTGAAGGAGGAATTCCATATTAGGCATAGGATAATTTTCTTTTACACTTGAGTTCTCTAAAATTCACACACATCTAAATCTCCCTGGTCTTCTTCCTCACAATCAATGAATTTTAAAGACAGTCAGAATGTCCGATGGGATATATTATTCTATATTTCTTCAATTTTTCCAATTCAATTTTCACCAACGGCTTTAATTTGGGATTCATTGTCCCTATTTTCTTCTTAAAGGGATTTTCTCCTTCTCTTAATGGTATAATATGTTGAAATATTTATTTATCATAGGATTTTAGATCATCATAACTCCAAGAAAAAAAATCAAAAAATTCTTTGAAGAGGGAAATATATTGATCAAGTTCTTTAGATGTACATTCAACTCCCAAGTTCATGTACTTCAACGAACTATCAGTCCCGATATTAAATTTCTTTGTCTCTTGCACTTTTCTAACTGATACTTCTTCAGTGAGAATCTTTGTATGATCATCTCTTGTGAAAAGAGATTCAGAATGATTTTTTTTTTTAGTATGGGAGAAATATTATTATCTTCATATTCGTTTTCATTTGCTAGGAAATCCTTTAAGTCTTCATCATTTTCAAACATTTGAATATAATATTGGTTATTTGGGACTAAAGTTCAAAAAAATATTTTTACTTGGAAAGATATTTCACTCTGAATGTCTTCTGGGTTTGACAATGAAGCAGCCAATGCTAAAGAATATGCCTTCTTATTTTTATCCCTTAGAATAAAATAAATATTGAAAGAACTAAAGGCCTCCATTAATTCATTCACTCTTTTGAAATATAATTTGAGCCTTTCTTTTTTAATATTATACTTCTAATTTACTTGATTTATTACCAATTCAAAATCACCAGTCATAATCAAATGTTCAACCTTCATCTCCAATGCCATGATCATTCCTTGAATTAAGGCCTCATATTTTGCTTTGTTGTTTGTACAAGGGAACTCAAGTCTAATGGCATGTGGGTATATGATCTTCTCGAGACTTTTGAGTACAATCTTAACTCCACTCCCTGATCTTGAACAAGCTCCATCAAATGACATTCTCCAATAGCCAACAAAATAATTCTCTTCATCCTTTATATCCTTTATTTTCTCCATATCAAGGATGGAATAGTTCCCAATACCATCATATATATAATCTTCCATCAATTCGTTATCCTTCTTATTAAAATAAAATGGTCTCCTGGGTTCACGAAGAACCTTGATCATTGCTCCATCCTTTTCAGGTAACATCATAAAACTTCCATCGTTCATTACATATCCAACAATCATGGAAGACCAGTCTCTTCTAAGGATGATATTGTATGGTGTAGGTAGGTCCACGACTACTATATTAAAAATTTTAATGATATCAGGAGCAACAATAATCCAAGCATAAAAATATTTAATTTCTTCATAAGATGGTACCTTCGTAGAATCAATTGCATAGATACTTTCTCCTATTTGACAGTACTTGGTGCAGCTCATGCCAACTAATTCCATACCCACGAAGGTCATGATGTTGTTTGTTGCACCCGAATATACCAGACAATTGTGTAGCACAAGGTCATGATTTTCTATTGAAATATAGAAAGGTGGAACCTTGCCTCTTAATTTCATTATTGATGTATTCTAACTTTGTTTCCAGTTTGCAATTACTGCTTCAATTCTCTCGGCTGACTCATCTAATAATTTTAAAATGTGTTCCATTTGTTGGGTAATTTTTACCACTTCTATGAAAGGAAGAGTAATTCTTAAATTTCTTAGATCATCAACAACATTATACATCATTTGAAGGGGATTCAACATCATTTTTTGCTTTTTGATTTCTTATTTTTGTGTTGGTTGCTTTACTTTTATCATTCTCTTTTTCTTTATATTTTTAATTATCTTTTATAGAATTATCCTTATTATTATCCTTATTTACATGTGACCGGGTTTGGACAACATTTTCTTGCAATATAGGATCTTATTCATATTCTTCAGATATATACATGGATGTCATGCATCCATCCATCTATACATATTCAAAAACTTCTTCTGGAAAAAAAATCATTTTCGGGTTTCACCATTTCTCCATTCTATGCCTCATCAAGTATTACAATGTTTTTGGTTGGTTTTTAGGGAACCCTTTGTCTTTGTTGATTGTCAACATTTTCAAAACTCGTTCTTTGTTCTGGGGCAGGTTTCCTTGTTTGTTCTGGGACTGACATCCTTGTATTAATCACATAATTATCATTTCTTCTTAACCTTGTTATTTCATTTTTAATTTATCTAATGGTTTTGTTCATCTACACAATCTCGATGCTTTGTTTCATCTCCTGGGATGCAATAGGATTCGTCTTCACATCCGAGATAATTCCTTAAAAAAACCTCCACCGACTACCTACTTTTCACGAAGTCGTGGATTTTTCTCTTCATTATTTTTCAAACTTGATCCTCCTTGGTTAGTAATGTTCAAGTTATTCATCTTCCTTTTCACTCTTCCAAGAATAATGTCAGGGTCAACTCCTATTTCAATCACGATTTCCTCCATTTATGTATATTTGGTCATTGCTTCATCCAGAGTATCAATTTGGGAGGTTCTAATAACAAATTTCACTTTTGGTGGCATGGAATTTTTATAACAACCAAGTATTATTGAATCATTAGGCATTTTATCTTCATGGATCTTGTTTAGTGTTTTATTGAATATGAGATTAAAGTCTCTTATGCTCTCATTTTTCTTTAGACAAATTAGGGTGAAATTAGTGAGAAGAGTATGATACACGACTAGGGGAGTGAACATATTTAGGAACATAGATTCGAGATCATCAAATGAGCCAATTCGTCTAGTGGGAAATATTGTTTACCATTCATAAAATTGGCCCGATAAGGTTTGGAGAAACAACCTTACCATCACATAATCATGTTCAACAAGATGAGAATAAAAAACATGCAAAAACAAATCAATATTTCTTTTGACATTGATTGTTCCATCCCCGGAAAATGTCTTCAAAGTGCCTTCAGGAAGAATAGGGATATCATGTTGTTCACCTCGCAGGTAAATGGGAGAATCTCTTATCCTTCTTATATTTCTATATATTTTCCTTTATGCATGTCTTCTTTCCTCCCGCCTTTCCTCTCATATCTCTTCATGTCTTTCATCCTATATTTATTCATGTTCTTCTTCGCGACTTTCTTCTCTTTCATTCATTTTTGGAAGTTTCTCTTTTTCCTAAAGAGTATGTTTTTCAATTTATGAGGTGTCTAGTTGATTTCTTTTGCTTCTATTTATTGGTCCTTTGTATTCATCCATCTTCAATTCCTTCCTTTCTATTGTGCTCTTTGAGATCATCTCTCATATATTTAGTCTTGCCTTTCATCTCTCCTTTGTCTTCGAAGAATATCTCTTTATTCTTCTTGAACTAGTGTTTCCCAAGACCTCTCTAATTCTTTTGTAGTTCCAACTATTGTCATTACAAGTTGTTGAGACCATTTCTCATTTCCTAGTTTCCCTCCCCTTTCCATTTTCACAACTTATTTTTTTTTCCTTTTCTTTTCCCTTTTCTATACTTACCTTAATTCCCCTTTTTCATTTCTCCCCTCTATTTTCCCTTCCTAGTTACTATTACTTAGTTTTTTTTTCAAAGCGGTGGGTTTGCGGACTCATGAATTTTCATTTTCATCGATACTCCCATATCATGAGTCTGACTGCCCGTCATATTATTATATACTTATTTGTTTCTCTGGTAGCAGGTTCAACCTTTCATATTCAAAGTTCCGCGATATCAATTTTGCACCCATAGATCTGCGATACACATTATGACCATTGGACTCACTGATATCCTAAGTATCTCATCTCTCTTATATTGATTCCTACCAACCGCATTACAACACTTAGCCTCTTTTCGACCTTTTTCAAGCATGAATTTGCGAGTTCCGGGTTGGTGGGTTAACAAAAATTCCCAAATCCTAATCACTCTCGTCTATCCCCACCATCCTCTCTTTTTTCCCAATATGAATTTAAGGATCTGGTTTAATGCTACTAAGTCATCATTCAGGTTCTGTAAATATCATCATTACTAAGCGAAGGTCTTGAGGATATTTCTCATTAAAACCACATTAAAGAACAATTTGATGAATATTGTATTATTTTTATCTCTCATAAGCGCCCATTGCAAATATTATTTGGATTAAAGGAACACTCTCATCAACTTATGGCCGTAGCATCTCGACAATAGTTCTGCATTGATACTTTGAATATTTTTGGGCATGAGGACCATAACTTTCAGTGGTATTGAGCGTATTCTTACTATTCATCACCATCTTCTCGGAAGGAAGTAATCTAGACCTCCAAAATCACTCGTGCAGGTTGTGTCCCTGAGGTTTTTTACTACAAGGAATTGGTTGCATGGTGCATTGAGAAATATATAGCAAGTCAGTGGATTATTCAACTTCAATACCATTCTCCCATATCTCTTTTACCTCAAGTGTTCCATAAGATGTTGAAACTCCCTAAACCAACACTTACATTCAAAGGAGAGGATTGCAGGGATTTCCTTAAAAATCATGACAATGGCCTAAATCTCTTGCCCGAGTTCTTGGAGAATCCCATGTCCATCCCTGAATAAATTACCAGATTGCAGGTCAACTCATTCAAAAACCCCTTTTGGGAAATTGCTTGGTTATTCACGAGGGTGACATGCCAAGAAAGCACCACCATCATTTCTCATATGATTCTTTATATCTTATATTTTACTATCAAAGAGAGGGACATTGTTGGCCCTTGACCAAGTTTTGAGGATCCTTGGTCACATTTGACCTAATTTTGGGACTTCGACAAGCTGTCGAAGGAAGAGCGCAATTCAAAGTGGAGATCATAGGATCTCGGCCCCATTTTAGGAATTTTTGGGATTTTGGATGATGTAACGGGCATGGGGATGTTGGCCCATGGGCTTACCCATGTTTAGGCCCATTTTGTAATGTATAAATAGAAATATAGGCGATGCAAGTAGGGGGTGACACAAGTGTGTGATGCTAAGTGCTAAGTGCTAGTGATAGTTGTACATGCTTTGTGCATACTGTGTGAGACTTGCAAGGCTAAGTGAAAGAGACTATAAGATATTGAGAATAATCTTAGTGTTGTAACCTAGCTCGGGGAAGGAGGATCTAGTGAAGTGCGTAGATCTCCTGTCCTATGTGGAGTAGGGTTTTTGTGGATCTGTGCATGTAACTGATTGATAGAAGATTATAGAAGAGGAGAAGAGTTGGTGGGCGTAGCCCCAGGGTGGGGGTGAACCACGTATATCCTGTGTTGTGTGGGCGTAGCCCCAGGGTGGGGGTGAACCACGTATATCCTGTGTTGTGATTTCTACGTGCTTTATGGTTGTTCCCTTATCTATGTGATTTCTATGTTCTTTATGGTTGTTCCCTTATCTATGTGATTTCTATGTGCTACATGTTAGATTAGGTTGAATATTGTGATGCTCTGTAATTAGGGTTTTATCTGTGAAGTAGATACTAGTTAAATATTGATGAACTGTAACTGCTAAGAGCTCTGTTAAGGTATTACAATCATAGATCGGTGTCCTAGCTAAGGTTGTAGACACTAGAGTCTTGCAACCACCCTTGCCTCTACCTCGGGTGAGACTTCATCTGCTTCGCAGGTGTTACCGAAAGGGCCGGTAGTTAGGGTTTTGTTGGGGTGCTCTTGAGCATTGAACCCTGGGTCTACGCCTATTCCAAAAAATGGTTTCGTTATCAGGACCTAAAACTGTGATTTCTAGGAGATGAATAATAGGGAGCTCTATGTGTAGATCTGGACCTGAAACTGTGATTGTTGGGAATTGAAGAAAAGGGAGTTATGTGTGTAGATCCAGACCTAAAACTGTGATTGTTGGGAACTGAAGAAAAGGCAGTTATGTGCGTAGATCTGGAACTAAAATTGTGATTGCTGAAGAAAATAAAGAAATCTCTATGCGTAGATATGTTTCCCTAGTGTGTAGTATTCTACATGACTGGTGAAGCTTTGTGCCAAGACGAGAAGTCAAATCTTAATAAAAGAGGTAAGATCATGAAGCCTTGTTCTTTGAAAAAGGTAAGAATAGTGAAATTTTCTAGATCTGAAATCTTTGTGCTCTATTGAATGTAAGATAAGTGGAAAATTTTGTTTCAAAAGTATGGATCTAGGCATTTTTTATAAAGTTTGTCCTAGCTTGAAAAGTAGGGCACAACTAGATGAAACAAGGTTTGATATGAGTATATCTGATATAAATAATGAAAGATATGTTATTCCTATGCATAGAAAGAATGTTTGGACTAACAAATGGATGCAGGACCCCAGAAAGAAATTTTTTTTCATTAGCTACCATGATCCTAGTGCACAGTACAGGAAAGGTTGGGGATCATTTAGGAGGAAGAGAGGATTAACACTTTGTTACAGTTGTAGAAGACTGGGACATCTTGCTAAGGAATGCCCTGGTAGAAGACCTAGTTGTCTTTGTTGCAAAGCTATGGATCATGAAGTTTTAGGTTTCCCTAGAATGATTGATAATCTTGAAAGAATGAATATGAGATAAGAAAACCATGAGAAAGGTCAAGAAACTAAAACCATGATAGAACCCTAGAGAGAATTAGAGATTGTATTACTGAAAATGAAAGAAACCCTGAATGATCACAAAAATATCAACTTGTTAGATATTTTCAAAGGAAAAGAATGCATAGAAGAAAGAATAGGAGACTTTGACATTGACTGTATTCTGGATGAAGAAACACAGGTGAATATCATGACAGAAAGAACTTGGGAAATTTTGGGAAAGCCTACTACAATTCCTTCATTAGGAGGAATAGGATTATTCATAGGAAAGATGATAAACTTATGTGGAATACTCACCCAGATATCTTTGAGTGCTCATGGAAATTCGATAGAGGAAGATTTCAATATTGTTAAATTTATTGAGAACAACGCCCCATTTGCTATATTACTAGGAAAACCTTGGATTNNNGCCCCATTTGCTATATTACTAGGAAAACCTTGGATTGAAAAGGATCAAGCGAGAAGAAAAGAAGAGGAAGCCTTAGAGAATAAGAAGCAAGAATTAAAAGATTTCATGACAAGAAGGATAGAGCACTTGATTGCAGAACATGAGAACAGATCAAAGCTACTTAAGACCAGAAACTTGGATGTCAAAGTTGAAGAAACACAAGAAGACTCACAAAATACTGAAGCACCTACTGTAGATAGAGAAGGTATATTACCCTTGGACCCTATGGAAGCATCTCAGTTGTGCAAAGTTACTATGCCAAAAGGAAATAAGAATCATAATAGAAAGAGAGATATTAAGATGAAGATCACTGGGAAAAAGGCTAGAAAACTCAGTAAGAAGAGAGCAAAGTTATAGAAGGTCCCAGACGAGACTTCACAGAAGGAAGGTTTTCCAGACTAGAACTTTGTCGAGATATTAGAATAGTGCAACATGGAACTTCGTCATGGCAGAGAAATATGACATTTGGAAGTATTATAACCATTAGACCGATGCCCCGAATGGTTAGAACAATCGTTATGACTAGAAATCTTGCCATCGGACTGTTGGGACCGCGCCACAACGGATAGAACTGCATTGATGGAAAACTTCTTATCCATTGGAGAGATCTGTTACATCGTGTCTTTTTAGGGATTTTTGGGTTTTGGGCTTATGTAATGGGAATGGGGATGTCGGCCCGTGGGTTTACCCATGTTTAGGCCCATTTTGTAATGTATAAATAGATAGCTAGGTGATGTAAGAAAAGGCCAAGAATGGTAAGTGCGAGATTTCCATATATGTGATCAAAGGAGGCCAGTGTGTGCTAAGTGCTAAGTGCTAAGTGCTAATTGCTAAGTGCAAGTGGTAATTGTAATTTCTTTGTGAATACTGTGTGAGACTTGCATAGCTAAGTGCAAGTGATTGTAAGAGATTGTGGAAGGATTTGTGCTGTACTCCAGGGAAGGAGGATCTAGCGAGGTGCGCAGATCTCCTATCCTCTATGGAGTAAGATATCATGGCTTTGTGCATGTAGAAGATTGACAGAGATAAATAAATAAGAAGAGTTGGTGGATGTAGCCCCAGGGTGGGTGTGAACCACATATATCCTGTGTTGTGGTTTCTATGTGCTTTATGGTTGCTTTCTTGTCTATGTGATTGAATGCTTAGTGCACTGATGTATGCTTAGAAGGATATAATATGGTAACTTAGTGATGAATAATGTGAATAAATGGTATATCTGATCTATGTTGGTATGCTTAGTGCTTGATTATATTGGATCTGTGTGAATACTGCGCTGATATGTTGTTAGGGTTTAACTGCGCTGTAAACTAAGGCTGAATATTAATGAACTGTAACTGCTAAGTGCTTTGTTAAGGTGTTGTAATCACATATCTGTGTCCCAGCTAAGGTTGCAGACATTGGATTCCTTCAACCACCCTACCTCTACCTCGGGTGAGACTTCATCTGCTTTGTAGGTGTTGCTGAAAGGTCCGGTAGTTAGAGTTTTGTTGGTGCACTGTTTTAGCATTGAACCCTGGGTCTACCCCTGTGCCAACAAATGGTTCCGTTGCCGGGACCTGAAACTGTGATTACTAGGAACTGAAGGAAAGAAAGAAATCTCTGTGCGTAGATATGTTTCCTTAGTGCGAAAAATTATACTTGAACTGTCAATCTCCATGCTAAGAAGAGAAGTCAGATCTGAAGAAAAGAGGTAAGATCTCAATTCTTTGTGCTATGATAAAGGTAAGAATAGTGAAACGTTTTATATCTAGAAGCTTTGTGCTCTGATGAAAGTAAGATTAGTGAATTTTTTTTTTCAAGAGTATGGATCTAGGTATGTTTGATAAATGTTATCCTAGTCTGAAAACTAGAGTGCAATTAGATGAAAGAAGGTTTGATATGAGTAGATCTGATAGAAATAATGAAAGGACTAACAAATGGATGCAGGATCCTAGAAAGAATTTTTTGCAAGTTAGTGCATAGTACAGGAAAGGCTGGGCATCATTTAAAAAAAAAGAGGATTAACCCTTTGTTACAGTTGCAGAAGATTGAGACATCTTGCTAAGGAATGCCCTGGAAGAAGACCTAGTTGTCTGTTTTGTAAAGCCATGGACCATGAAGTTTTAGATTTCCCTAGAATGATTGCTAAGCTTGACATAATGAATATGAGACAAGAAAACCTTGAGGAAGGTCAAAAAACTGAGACCATGGCAGAACCCCAGACAAAATCAGAGACTGTACTACTACAAATGAAATAAATCCTAAATGATCATAGAGATATCAACTTATCAGAGATATTCAAAGAAAAATAATGCATAGAAGCAAGAATAGGAGACTTCGACATAGATTGTGTTCTGGATGAGGAAACACAAGTAAACATCATGACAAAAAGAATTGGGAAGCTTTAGGAAATCCTGATACGACTCCTTCATTGGGAGGAATAGGATTATTCAGGGGAAAGCTGATAACTCTACGTGGAAGACTCACCCAAGTATCTATGAGTGCTCATGGAGCTTCGAAAAAGGAAGATTTTGAGGTTGTTAGATTCATTGGGAACAACGCTCCATTTACTATGTTATGAGGAAAAACCTGGATCGAGAGAGATCAGACCAGAAGAAAAGAAGAGGAGGCCCTAGAACAAAAAAAGCAGGAATTAAAATATTTCATGACTAGGAAGATAACACACTTTATTACAGAATAGGAAAATAGATCGAAGCTGCTTAGGACTAGAAACTTGGATCACGAAGTTGAAAGAACACAAGAAGATTCACAGTCGAGTAGAGCACCTACCCCAGATAAAGAAGAAGTATTACTCTCTAATCCTATGAAAGAATACCAATAGCGCGAAGCTGCTATGCTAAAAGAAGACAAGAATCAGAATGGAAAAAGGAATACCGAGACAAAGATCACCAGGAAGAAGGCTAGAAAACTTAGTAAGAAGAGATCAAAGGTCAAAAAGTTACACAAGGGCCCAGAGGGAACTTCGTGGAAGGAAGATTTATAAAATTGAAACTTCACCAGGATATCAGAATAGCGCCCCATGGCACTTCACCATGGCGAAATGATATGACCATTAGAATCATTATAACCGTTGGACCAACATTCCCAAATGGTTAGAACAACATTTATGACCATAAATCTCACCATCGGACCATTGGGACCGCGCCACAACAGACATAAATGCATTGATGGAAAACTTCTTATCCATTGGAGAGATCTGTTACATCGTGTCTACTTAATTCGCAAAAGTGTTCTTATCCAAGAACACTTTTGCGAATTGTATCAAAGTTGAAAAAAGAACTCATTGCTACCGCATTGTGTTTATTGAGATCGACAACTATTTTATTGCATTGAACATTTATTCATCGACCTACGTTTTTCGATCGAGAGCGTGCATGTCAGACGATCTCAGTGTTGTGGAGAAGTCAATCGAGGAAGTTTTAATTGATATAATGGTCAAGAGAGTGATGTCCACAAGCATTCAAGCTTCATCGATGCGAGGAGTGCAAGCCTCCTCATCAAATACTCATGGATCCAAACCATCCCGAGTTGTAGCAGAGAAGAGAACCAAGCACTGAGATGACTTGGAAAACATGAATTTAATCCCAACTATCTTTCCCGACTAAATCCCACCTTTGGCTGATGTGGTGAGTCGTGATAGTGTCCCAAGGGACTTTGATTACACGATGATTATTGCGTACCTCCTGAAGGGGATACATGTAGTTAGAATGCAGCAAGATAAGATCACGATGTTGAAGTTCATCGATTTCAACCTAGGGGAATGCAAGAACTACAACATGCTCACTCCTTATAAGTATCTAACCAGGACGAAGGGGAAGAAATCGAAAATAATCCCCCAATAGTGGACTATGGACCTCGCGCAGTCCACCCTCGTAAATGTAATTAAGATACCACACTTTGGAAGGAACCAGGAGGTTAACACATGCGTTAAGCTACTACTTTCATGCTTCTATGGCTGCTACTTATGGCTAGACCGATGTATCATAGTCAATCTGACACTGATCCATAGGATCACCAGATTGAGCATGCAATGACGTGACCCACAAGACTTCTACCCAGGGAAGGATAACGATCACACATTGGCACAGAAGATCAAAGACACATATGGTGATGTAGAAAAAGGAACACGAGGATACAAGGTAGCTTCCATCCAAAATGGCACAGTGCTCCTGGCCTGTCAGCTAATTGTAGGAAATATGGTGAGAAAGAATAGACCTATGCAGGTCATAGGGTTCGTTGTGGACCTCGCAGGGAAGTGCATAGAAGTCTTACAAATGAACTGGGCAAAGTACTTGGTCAACTAGCTGGAATTAGACTATCGTGAAGCTCAGGATTAGGGCTATGAGTTCCACTTTATCTGTCTCTTGATCCTCATCGTGTTTACTGCTTGGGAGATGTCGGATGGTGCAACCTTCCTGGACATTGAGTCATTCGAGATGCTCACTGCGAAGTTCACCACGCTCTAGTACTTGAGCGATATGGGAAAAGGGTGGAATTCAAACACGATCTTTCATACGTACTATCTTCAATTGAAGAGGGCCATTGAAGTTGTCCCTCACATGACACCAAACACCCTGCATCATTTCCGACCCCTCATGAAGTTATGCTCAGATTAACACTTCATTTGTATCATTACGTGCATAGATGAGCATAAAGAAGAGCTTCAGTCATACTACAAGATCACAGAGAAGGACCTCGAAGAGATAACCAATGACCAGTCTGTAGAGCTCCTCATCTCCATTGACCCCACAGAAATGTATGATCCTGAAATTGGTAGCCCTGAGACCACTCATGAAGCAAAGGATAGTCCTGGACCCAGCAGAAGAAAGAACACTAAAGAAGTCCAAGACTTGAGAAGCACATCAATATTACCTATCTGAGGGGTGATGATGAAGCAGAAGAGACAAATGGAAAACAAGACCAACAAAAGTAGGGCAAAGTAACTTTGCCTAGGGATCCTGTTGATGAAGATTATCCCTTGAATAAAAGGAAGGTTTCTCCCACAAAACCCACATCCTGAAAGAAATCCAAAGCCACCTTGACTAAGATGAATATTTTTCTCACTGTAGATGACTTCAACTTTATCATCGCAATTGTAGCAGATGCCTCGTAGGACATCTTGCAGAAACATGAATCCAAGTAGGAGAAGATGTACAAAAGGATCAAGTTTGAACTCAAAGGGGTCCAACAAGCCCTTCAATACAGCCACACAGTATCCACTATGCCCCCACCATTAGAAGAACCAGAGTTGGGAGATGAACCTACCCAACTCTGGAGACTAGCTAATGCGACCAAAGCTCGCCTTCGTCGAGCACAGGAAGAAACAAAACATGCCATGGAGGCCCTAAACCAAGTAAAAAAAGTAGTCATAGAGAAAATCCTGGTTGCACAATAGGAGAAGGCTGATCTCCAGACTAGGTTTGAAGAGGAGAAACCATAGATCCAACAAGAGAAAGAGAATTTTCTGATAGAGAATATCATAATCAAAGAAGCAGTCAGCATATCACTTCCCTCTATGACGGGCTTAGAGCTAAAGGTAGAGGACCAAGTGGAGCAGCAAGTAGCGAAGCTCACAGAAACTATCCAACAACTTCAACAAAGAATACCAGACTTAGATCTATGAACAGTTCCCAACACTTCGCAGGATGTGTGAGATCAAAGAGAAGCAACTACTCGAAGCGCAGTTGAGAGAATCAATGCCCTCGCCATGGAATGTAAACAACTAAGTGATCACAGTGCCCAAAATTATGAGAAACTCACTGAGGATCCTAAATTGAAGGCACTGGAGTCACAACTCCAAGAGGCAAAGCAACAGGCATAAATAGTACAGGTGCAATTGAGGCCTTATCAGCAGTCGAGAGGATGAAGTGATCCCAAGAATAGCGCACTACTCAATAGTAGGTCCACACCATTCAGAGAAAATTCATGGAAGTGACTCAGAGGCTCCAACCTATACAGGATGAGGCTTGCCAACTATTCCCAGATATTGAAGACTGATGAGAAGAACTAGAGAAAGTCGTTGTTGCAGCTGAACAATGCTTAGAGGGACCTTTCAACAAAGCAATTATCCAAGATTTCGTTGAGCAGGAGGTCTTGGTGCAACAATAGGTCGAAGAAGCTTGAGCCAAGCTCAAGGATTTTGAAGAGGAGTTACCCAGACTAGAGTGACTTGGGATGCGTTACATGTGAGTGTTGGGGGCTTGTTGGCCCTTGACCAATTTTTTAGGATCCTTGGTCACGTTTGACCTACTTTTGAGACTTCAACAGGATGTCAAAGGCAGATCGCAAGTCGAAGAAGATATTGTGGGATATCAGCCCCTTTTTAGGGATTTTTGGGATTTGGGATGATGTAATGGTCATGGAGATGTTGGCCCATGGGTTTACCCATATTTAGGCCCATTTTGTAATGTATAAATAGAAATCTAGGCGATGTAAGTAGGGGGTGACACAAGTGTGTGATGCTAAGTGCTAAGTGCTAGTGATAGTTGTACATGCTTTGTGCATACTGTGTGAGACTTGCAAGGCTAGGTGCAAGAGACTGTAGGAGATTGAGAAGAGGCTTAGTGCTATAACCTATCTCAGGGAAGGAGGATCTAGCGAAGTGCATAGATCTCGTATCCTATGTGAAGTAGGGTTTTTGTGGCTCTTTGCATGTAATTGATTGACAAAAGATAATAGAAGAGGACAAGAGTTGGTGGGCGTAGCCCCAGGGTGGGGGTGAACCACGTATATCCTGTGTTGTGATTTCTATGTGCTTTATGGTTGTTACCTTATCTATGTGATTAAATGCTTAGTGTGTTGATATATGTTAAATGAATCTGATATGATAGCTTAGTGCTGAATAATGTGAATGAATTCTATATCTAACCAATGTGAATGTGCTTAGCTCTTGATCTGATTTGTTTCTTTATGATAAGTGTTGCTAGATGTTAGATCAGGTTGAATACTATGATGCTCTGTAATTATGGTTTTATCTATGAAGTAGATACTGGTTAAATGTTGATGAACTATAACTACTAATATCTTTGTTAAGGTGTTAAAATCACATATCGGTGTCCCAGCTAAGGTTGCAAGCACTGGAGTCCTACAACCACCCCTACCTCTATCTCTGGTGAGAATTCATCTACTTCGCAGGTGTTTCCGAAAGGGCCAGTAGTTAGGATTTTGTTGGTGCTCTCTTTAGCGTTGAACCCTGGGTCTGCCCCTGTTCCAACAACCATTTTCGATTGTGGAAAAATTATTTCCATTGAACTCTTTTCCCAATTGTTAGAGGACAAAAAAGATAAGAAATTATTTATGGCTTCTTATTTCTTGTTTGCAATAGAACATTGTTTTCAATTTCCTAAATTGTCTATCTGTAAGAGGGTGAACTTTGAATTTGACCTAGTTACCTTCTGGTACCAAGTGTTGTGGAGACACAAAGATTCTTTGCATTTCTATGAAGTTTTCAATGATTTTGTCTCGTTTTTTTAAGGATTTGTTTTTGGAAAAGATGCCCCAGAATATCCAACCATGCAAGTAAATTTTTGGATAGAAAGGGTATGTTGGAAGAAATGGAAAATTACAATGTTATCGTGATTTTATTTTCTAAGGAAAATCTCTCCTTTCTTCCATGCCATATATCTGATAGAATGTTTATTAGAGAAGTCACAAGGCAATATAATTTATGGATGCACATTTTTCATGAGAAATAAAAAAATAAATTCATACCCTTGCCTAGGAAAACTTGGGACTTTATATTAAGAAATATAAACAAAATCGATGAATTTGCAAACAACTTCCACAATCTGAATCTCAAATATCTTGAAAATATAAAAGGGTTTGATCCTAACTGAATTTTTGTGGAACATATGCTAGAAGTGGGATTCAACAATTTATTATCCATACTGTTCTAAGTAAAGAAGAAGATAATAACTTAGGTGCTCCTACTCATAATGTTGGTGACTTGGAAATGATACTCAGTACCAATGAAATTTACAAGAAGAAAGGAAAGGGTACCAGCAAGAAGAGTGATCAGACCCCAATGGTTACTCCTATGAATACAACATCTTGGAGCAATGATTTAGTGGCCCACCCATCTAGAAAAGTGACCAAGCCTATTTTAGGAGGTGGAGGAGAAAAGAATCCCCCTCCGAGAAAAATTGGTAGCTCACACAAGATTCCTCTAAGAAAAAGGAGGAAAAATGTCGTGCGAGAGGAAGAAGACTAGCGCATAGAGTGTGGCATCAATAGATTCTCCCTTGAAGATATGGAGCTCTAGGTATACATCAAGAAAATGTTTCCCCCACTAGATCAGTCAAGGAACACAGCCCACCAAAATCCATCTTTGGAAATCATTGAGAATGAGACCTTCAACAAAGAAGAGTCATTTTCTTTTCAGAGTGTTGTCTTTGACAGGGAATCCAAGAAATTATCTATTGAGAAAAGTGATGTGAATAATAAGAAAGAAAAATCTTGTTCATAGGTTGACCTAATAGATATGTGGCCTTCCTAGATTTCTAGAATTCATAGAGAAACTTACGATGCACTGGATGACTCCATTGTTGGTCTTGAAGCAGAAAACACGAAGTTAAAAGAAAGGATCAATGAAGTGGAAGACACCTTAATTCCTCTCCCACTTCTTTCCAGTCCTTTGACAATCGTTGGGCCAACCACGCTTGCTGCTAAATTAAAAGGATCCTCAAGCTTACTTACATCATCCAGGAGCTATGTGGAGAGAAATGTTAATAAAAGAATGGAATTGATCATAGAGGCTTGGGAATTTTGAAAAACATGGATTCTTTTGGCTCGGGGGCACATGCCTTCCATGAGTATTTGCAAGTCGACCTAAATAATGAAGAATGTTTTTACCTTGATGTTGTAGTACCCTTTGGTATTAAAGTTTCCAACATGACAAAATTAAGGAGAAGAGAGGAGGATATTCCCTCTCCAAGTAGGATCAAACAGTTGAATGTATGCTGGAAAGAAAAGATAAAAAACTTGAATAGAATTGTTCAGAAGTGCAGCCAAGATATGTCAAGGAGGGAAGAACTATTCATAAGTCTCATGAAGGTGGACCTAGCTGGAAGCACTAACGAAGTCCAATATCCCAAATTAATCCTCAAATCGTTGCTCCTAACAAAGCAACAATTTGATGAGCAAGTTGAGATCTTTAAAGGGTTTTCAGTTGAGAAGTTCTATGGTATACTTGAATATGATGAAAATGACATAGACAATTGGTTAGTGGACTACTCTGTGAAAAATCAGGACATTGAAGAAGCATTACCTGAAATTTCCCTTGGTCTAAGAGACTTGGAGGGTGAGTTGTTCAACATCAAAATCAAGCATGAAATCAGCATAGCATCAATGAAAAGTTATATTGAAAAATGGTTTAAGAAATCTATCGACAAATTGACCACCGAGGGGAAAGAAACAGTTGAGACGGTTCGTGTAACCGTTAATGAAGATAATAAAAGGACACCAACAAGGAAGTGAAGATAATGGAGACCATCATAGTAAGTTTATGATGATCACATCCTTATTTTATTTATCAAGTCCTTCATCTAGTTATTCCACCTCTTTCACTACAAAGGTTTAACTGAATATTGATAACTCAAGTTTTCTTCTTACCAGGTCTTTGTTGACAAGCGTTTATGACACACTATCAACGGGAAGGATAGATCCAGACTGGGGTTGTCTATTTAACCCAAGACGTTTGGTATGATCTAACCTGATGGGTTTTATGGCTCTATTAGCCAACTAGGGTCCTAAAAACAACTAAAGGAAATAAACTAACTAAAGATATGATTCTAACAATTAACACATTAATTACAAATGTTCAGCTAAGTGTGTTAATGTACAATGATTATATATAGTTTACAAGGTTTGAATAAAACCTTGCGAAAGTAGTTGTTTGAGATAATGTAGCTAAACAAGATTAAGTATGAATAGAACTTATTCTAATGCTCTAAATATCAAACTAATAAACACTAAATGAATATTATTGTAATGACATCACGAAAATAGAAAAATCTAATTAACGTCTAAATAATGAAAACATTATTCATTCATATATAAACAACTTAAAAAAAACAATACATTTACTAACCTGTATCTGATAAAAAATAATCAACTAAGCTCATCACTATGTGTTTGTGTGAGCTCCTCTTGTCCTGTGTTAAGTAGAAACCTATGACAGAAACAATCATAATACTTCCTGAAGAAATTCAAGGAAGTGTTTCATATTCTAGAGCGAGTTTTATGATGATAGAAAGATAAATAATTATATATCATGTAACCTTAAGGTATCCAATAACTGAGAATGAAATAAATCTCAACCCTTCGTAATGGTGTTATCAACCATTTAGCAACAGATGTAAATTCAAAATGTTGAAATAGATGATCAATCAAAGGTATAAACTAGACCAACAGATAATGAATAGCATAAAGAAAAGCAACGATATAAAATATTATGTGAAGAAAAGAATAAAGCTAATTCGACATTGATAACATTTCATATCAAGAAAATACATGACAAGACAATGAAAAAACACTGCACAGCTTACACAGGTCTAAAGCCAACTAGCAAATTGCTTTCTCATGTAATTTCAAAAAATATATGTCCATTCTATGGTCCAAAACAACATGCCTCTATCACCAGGCAACATATCTATTTAAACATGTTTCCGATCTATTACCTCCAATCATGCAATATAGAGGTAGATCCTTTAAAATAAGTTATTTACTAAAACAAAGTAACAAAAGATACTCATGTTGGAGCTTTTTAATCAAAAAATATTTATATTAATAAACATTGTTTTTCAAAATAGGAAATTACTAGTCCACTAAACTCTCAACCCATGACTCTTTTCCTTAATCATAGCACCACAATCTGTTGTTTACATGAAATAATAAAACAAAATCAAAATTAAGATAACAATCCAAACAAATAATTAAAAAAACAAGCTACAGAATCTTTCGATTCTATAGCTAGTCTAAAATAAAAATAAAATAAAAAATGAATCTAACTATTATTTCTCAAACAAAATCAAATCGTAAAAACAAAACAACTATTTACCAATTTAGAAATTTGACAAAGAGGCATCAGACATTTCTAACTTTATAACAACTATGAATTTGGAAGAATAACAATATCCCCTGATTTCCTGAAGAAGATTTTGCTGCAATTCAAATCTCTAATTTGCATCAATGTATGTTTAAGATGCATATACAAGTATGGGATGTTTGTGTAGTATTTTTGAATCCATGTTGAACACTCATCAAAATATAAAGGTTCCAAATCTAGGAGGTTTTACTTGTAGTCTGAATATGGGGTCTTTTCCCGTGCTATAACTTGAGCAAGACACATTTGCATGTCTAGAACGCTGGCATAATACCTTTGTGCCCATGACTGGCAACCATTACAATTCCCAGGACCTGAATATGTTTTAGGAAATTGATTTATTCTTATTGGAAGGGTTGTATTCCTCAAGGTAGACAGGCTTTCAAATCCACAAAGAGGAAAGGGGAAATAGAATTCCTCAAACGAAACATATTTTTCTAAGAAATTTCTATTCAAAAAATGAAGAATACCTCTGAAATAGGTTCATTTCTGAAGAAACTGCTTGCGTAGAAGGTAAATGAACCCGTTTAGGAAATGGGTTTTTAACAGTTTTTCCAAATTTGTAACCTTTTACTCAGAATTCATCTCAAAAAACCATGTCTCTGTTATACAATTACGACTTTGAACTATGCTATATAATCATGGATGTGTAAAACCTCAAGGCCAATCAGCTCTGCACTACTATATGAGCCATAGTTTCAAAGGTAAACCAGGAGGAAAAGAAAAAATGAAAACCACTTTATAAAGTGACTGCCAAACAAAAAAATGAAAACTTACCACTTGAAGCAATGAATGCATGCTTGTGCTAGCAGGACTAAGGAGTAATGTTTGAAGGTATTCATGTTCGTCCTATACCAGGTCAATGAGACTGTGACATAACTAGAAAGGATAGGATTCATATTTCAAAATAAACCAAAGTTTTGTTTGTTGTGCAATCGTGGATGTGACAATAACAAATAATCAAGGAATAAAATGCCTAAGTCATAACCCCAAGGTGGATAACTCATGGACTATGGTAAGGGATCAACCAATAATATGATAGGTTTACAATCTTTAAAGGTTTATGAAAATATTAGATGCCCTTAGGTGTTATCCAATTTATAAAAAGAAAAGTCCACAAACTGTATGATGCCCTCAAATCAAATATTGTTCTAATTTCATGCTTACAGTCATGAAATTGAACAAGATAAATGATAGATAAAAATAAATGAACTCATACACACAACTAATAAAATGAATCTTTTCAAAACCTATTAGGGTCCTAACCCACACATAGGTATAACAATATATTCAGATCTAATAAAGGTCAATATTAATAAGGCCTTGCAATAAAATAGATTAAGTTGAATGTAAGAAGACCTAATAGAATCTTCTGCTTCTAGAAGGATCTTCCTCTAGATGCTTCTTTTGATAGACATATTTAGTATAAATAAGAGTTGAGGGTATGAGAAACCTAGCTTGGATATTATTGTAATAGAGCTCTGCTCAACTGGAGGTTTCCCCCTCGGAGAGGCCCATGAACATTTCTTTCAGAATCAAAGTGTTATTTCTATTGTTATTCATATATTATTTCAGTGCTATTGTGGTGATTGTTTTGGTTATATTGTTGTTATTCTGCCATTTCCAGCATTTTATTTCTGTTTTGTATACTTTTTGTATCTGGTATATTACTAGTGGTATCAGAGCACTTTCCTCGGCAGAAAGTGTGGGTTAATTTTTTTTCAAGGTAGACACATATTCCAATGTCTTTAAGCCACAGAGATATGTCGTTACGCACATAAAACCACGGTTGAGGGATTCATACATGCAGGAAATACAAGTGGTACTTAAGCGCATATTTGTTGACCACCCTTGTAACCCATGTTGGTACCCCTTCGAGTGGTAGAGCATCAGACAACACCTGTGTACGGATTGGCCTAGATTACCTGAAGCCCTCTTTAGATAATTCGATCAGCCACCTGATTGCTATAGTGTCACCGAGAACAACACTCAGGAAGATACTCTATAGTACCTAGGTAGTTGGGTAGTATGGCTAAGGGTACAATCTATCCTCTTTAGTTAGTGCCCTGATATATTGGGCTGAGTACTACTATTGGACCATGCATGTATATTAGAGAGCTATAACATAGGAAAAACCCTTATCTGTAGAATCCTTGAATACCTAACCCTTGGGGAAAGAAACATAGATAAATTAAAACAGACAAGATCTATTGCCACGCAACTGTGTTTAGGTTTCCAAATCACTACACAGTTCTTCCTGGTTAAGAATTTGGGAATTTCATCACTGCAGTATTCTTAAGACCAGAGTATAACTATGCAGGTGTAAAAAACAAAAAAAGTTTGGAAATTGTTTCACCAGTATTTGATACCTATTCCATTGGCTTCATCTCTTCACCCATATCACATTCATACCTATCATTTTTTTAGAAAAAATTTTGATCCCACCCACCCCTTTTCGGTTCCCTCATCCTCATGGCCCATACCTGTAGCCAAGACTTGGAAGCTTGCTTCAATACCTTTCAATCTGGTCTCATCGAGACCCAACAAGAAGTGAAACACCTCAGTGCCAATGTTGTCACCATCAATACAACCATGCAGTCCTCAATTGAGGTAATCAAACAAGACCTGACCAACCAACATGAATCTATCTTTTTGTCACTCTTCACCAAGCTTCATATCCCTAAAGATAACCCTTCCTCTAACTCACCCCCACATACTGACGATGAACATTCCTCTCATTACCATAACTTTTAGAACCATCACTTTCAACATGAACTACGCTTTCTGTGGGTGGATGTGACCAAATTTGATGGCTCAGACCCCAATGGTTGGGAAACCCAAATGGAACATTATTTCTCTTTATACTGCATTAAATATGACTTGGCCAAACTCTGATATGGTGTTCTCCACTTAGATCAAGAACGTTGGCAGTGGTGGAAATGGAGAAAAACTTCCTGTCAAGGGTATATTGCTTGGACACACTTTGTGGCATAACTTTATGAATGCTTTGACACTGACACCAACCATTTGGGCCGTTTGACAAAGACGAAACAATTAGGAATAGTGGAAGAATTTATAGCTTCCTTTGAGCGCCTATATTTTACAACAGAGGGCATGTCTGATGCCTTTTTCTGAGAGTGTTTTATCAGTGGCCTCAAGGATGATATTCAGGCCCATGTCCTCATGGATCGGCCTTAGAGTTGGGTGGAGGATACTAAAAGAGATAAAGAAGCACAACAGGTTGTATCTTCTCCAAATAAAAAACCCTCCTTTATCCCTCTCCCTAAACCAGTAAATCCCACTACTCCCTCTGCTCCACTAAAGATCCGAAAATTGACCAGGGATCAAATGGTTGAACGCCATCTCAAAGGCCTTTGTTATAATTGTGATGACAAATATTTCCCGGGCCACAAGTGTAAGGAACAAAAGCTTTTTACGACCATCTTCGAGGATATTTTGTAAGAGGATGTAGAAAATCCCCTTGTGTCTGAGTCACCTGATTCCAGTGACATAAACCCTCCCTCGGACCCTCCCAAAGTAGAACCAGTCATTTCCCTCAATTCTCTCACCGGCTTCTCTGCTCCCCAAACCCTCAAGCTAATCAGTAACATCAAGCATCGGAAGGTCATCATTCTAGTTGATAGTGGTAGCACCCATACTTTTATTCATCGTCGCATTGCCCAAGAAACTCATTCCTACATCCATGCCATCAATAATTTCCAAATCATGATTTCCAATGGTGGTTCCATGAAATGTGGAGGGTGTTGTGAAAATGTGTGTCTCCAAATTCATGATGACCACCTCAAATCCCATATGTTTTCTATCGACATGGGAGGTTGTGACATTGTGTTGGGTGCAGACTAGCTAAGGACTTTGGGTCCCATTCTCATGGATTTTAAGTACTTAACCATGCAATTCAACCAGGAGGGACACAAATATAAGTTCCAAGGAATCGTCGTCGGTTCACCTGATATCATTAGTTCACATCGCATGGAAAAGCTGCTAAAAAAAGGTCATTGTGGTGTTATCGTCCAACTCCATGCCATACAAGAAAAAGAGACACCCTCGATGTCACAAGACCTCCAAGACATCCTTTCTAAACATCAATTGGTATTTTCCACTCCCCAAGGACTCCCTCCTTCCCCTGGTGTCCATGATCATTCCATTCCCCTTGTACTCGAAATCCTTCCTCCAAATATCCTTCCATATCGTCACCCCTTTTCCCAAAAAAATGAAATTGCGAAAATGGTCCAAGAACTCCTTAATGCAGGCGTTATCCGCCCTAGTACGAGCCCCTACTCTTCTCCTATGGTCATGGTCCTGAAGAAAGAAGGTTCTTGTCAAATGTGTCCTGACTTTAGTGCCCTCAACAAACTTACCATTAAAGACAAATTTCCCATTCCTGTCATTGATGACCTCTTGGATGAATTGAGTGGTGCCCAATTATTTACTAAACTTGATCTTCATTCAAGCTACCACCAGATACGTATGAAAGAGGCATGCATTCCCAAGACTACCTTTAGAACTCATGAGGGCCATTATGAGCTTTTGTTTATGCCCTTTGGCTTGTGTAATTCCCCCTCCACCTTCCAAAGCCTCATGAATCATGTCTTCCGTCCTTTTCTCCACCATGTTGTCTTAGTTTTCTTTGATGATATCCTCATCTATAGAAAAACCTGGACATACCATATTTCTCATGTGGATCGAGTTCTCCATCTACTCTCTCAGCACCAACATTTCCTGAAACAGTCTAAATGTGCTTTTGGCACCCCAAAAGTAGAATACTTGGGTCATCTGGTTCGCAAGGATGGCGTCAGGGTGGATCCTAAAAGGATTGAATCTATGCAAGACTGGCCTCACCCAAAGACTCTCAAGAGCTTGCATGGATTTATGGGTTTAATAGGGTATTATCACAAGTTTGTTAAGAATTATGGAAATATTGCAGCACCTCTCACTGCTCTCCTAAAAAAGAACTCTTTTACTTGGACTCTAGCCACTGCTCAATATTTTCACACCTTGAAGATGGCCATGTGCACCACTCCAGTCTTGGCCCTTCCCGATTTCACAAAGACCTTTGTGTTGGAATGTGATGCATTAGGGAAAGGAATTGGTGTTGTCCTTATGCAAGAGGGTCAAACTTTGGCCTTTACCAACGAGCAACTATCTGAAAGAAATCTGGGCAAATCCATCTATGAAAAGGAAATGTTTGCTATTATGCATGTTGTTGATCTATGGCGCCCTTATCTATTGGGGAAATTTTTCCAAATTAAGACGTGCCATCAAAGCCTCAAGTATTTTCTAGAAAAATGCATTTCCTCTCCGGAGCAACAAAAATGGGTGACTAAGCTCTTTGGATAAGATTATGAGATCATTTACAAGAAAGGAAAAGACAATGTGGTTACAGATGCACTTTTCCGAAAATATGAAGATGAAGGATCCATTTTTTCTCTTTCCTTCATTGTACCATATTGGCTCCAAGTCATTCGCCAGGAATGGATACAAGATCCCAAAAGCTCACATTTGATCCAACAAATGCAGTCCAATGCTCCAACTTCCCTAAGGTACTCTTGGCTCCATGATTTGCTTCGATACAAAGGTCGTTTTTATTTAAGTAAACAATCAAATATTAAATCCATGGTACTTTCTAAGATTCATGCTACACCCACAACGGGGCACTCTGGGTTCACCAAAACCTATGACATGGTCAAACGTTCCTTTTTCTGGGATGGTATGAAACAGGAAATTCGTAATTTTTTCATTGAATGTGATGTGTGTCAACACAACAAGGGAGAAACAGTCAAATCTTTGGGCACATTACAAATGCTCCCGATTCCACCTGCTATTTGGAAGGATATCTCTATGGATTTTATTATTGACTTACCCAAATTGGGAAATAAATCATTCATCATGGTGGTTGTTGATCACCTTTCCAAGTATGCTCATTTCTGTGCTCTTCAATATCCATTTACAACATCCATGATGGCTCAAAGTTTCATGGATCAGGTCTTCAAGCTTCATGGAATGTCACACTCTATTGTTTCTAATCATGACCCAACTTTCACAAGCAGTTCTTGGCAAGAACTATTCAAGCTACAAGGCACCCAATTGCATCTCATCTCAACTTATCATCCCTAGACTGATAGTCAAACAAAAGTTGTAAAAACGTGTTTGGAAACATATTTGAGGTGTTTTTCCTCAGAAAAACAAAATCAGTGGCCTTAATGGTTACCCCTAGCTAAATGGTGGTACAACAGTTCATACCATATAGCTACACGCATGACTCCTTTTGAAGCGGTATATGGACAGAAGCCACCTTCAGTTCTCTCATACTTATCTGGTGTCTCGAAGGTCCAGGCGGTTGACCAAACACTTATAGTTTGAGAGGCTATTCTCCGTACTCTCAAAGAGAATTTGGTTATGGCACAGAATCACATGAAGCAACAAGCAGATCAAGGTCCCTCTGAACATCAATTTGCAGAAGGGGATTAGGTGTTTCTTCGACTGCAACCTTACAAGAAAACTTCCCTCGAGGCCGATCATTGTTAGAAGCTAGCACCCAAATTTTATGGTCCTTATACCATTCTCAAGAGTGTGGGATAAGTAGCCTATCAGTTAGATTTTCCCAGTCATTGGAAGCTACATCATGTTTTTCATGTTTCATGCTTAAAGAAGGTGATTGGAACTAAGTGCCAAATTCAAACCAACCTTCCCGAGTTAGACGAAGAAGGATCCAGTTGGCTACAACCACAAGTAGTTTTGGACCAACGTGAGAATCCCCTACATCAGAGAACCATCAAGGAAGTGTTAGTCTAGTGGAAAGATACAACTCCAACAGATGCCACTTGGGAACCAGCTACCATTCTACAGCAATTTCCACATCTCAACCCTTGAGTACAAGGTTGTTTTTAAGGGGGAGGACATGTTAGGGTCCTAACCCGCACATAGGTAGAACAATATATTCAGATGTAATAAAGGTCAATATTAATAAGGGATTGCAATAAAATAGATTAAGTTGAATGTAAGAAGACCTAATAGAATCTTCTGCTTCTAGAAGGATCTTCCTCTAGACGCTTCTTTTGATAGACATATTTAGTATAAATAGGATTCGAGGGTATGAGAACCCTAGCTTGGATATTATTGTAATAGAGCTCTGCTCAACTGGAGGTTTCCCTCTCAAAGAGGCCCGTAAACATTGCTTTCAGAATCAAAGTGTTATTTCTGTTGTTATTCTTATATCATTTCAGTGCTATTGTGGTGATTTTTCTGGTTATATTGTTGTTATTCTGACATTGGTAGCATTTTATTTATGTTTTGCATACTTTTTATATATGGTATATTACAAAACCAAAAGATGATAGAAACCTTTGCAAGGAGGAGGCAACTACAAAACAAATTATCCCATTAAGACGACATTTTACAATGTTAAAATCAACATAAATATCTGGCTGCCAATAGTCTTGTTGTTCTTTTACCACCCACCATCTTCCTTCTACAAGATTAATTATTGTGTATATTTTCTTAATGGTCCATGGGAGCCCCAATCTCATTCTTTAAGACAAACACATTTTAAATTTCAAAGAATATGTAATAGACTATATATTTTTAGAAATTCCAAGAGATCTACTTCAAGGAAAATATTGACTGTACTTTGTAACCCAGAGTCTTGAATACAAAGTATTTGAGGTTGATCTATCATTATCTTTATTTGAGTTGCCCATGTTCACTCTGTTAAATTTATCTTATGCATGCAAACCATCTTCTTTTTATTTTTATGTGATCAGAAATATTTAGTCAAACTATGATGGATGTGAGGAAAATTTTCTTATTTACTTTAAATGTGTGAATGTGCTCGGTTCCCGATCCTTTCTCAGGAAATTTCTTTAAAAAAAAACAAAATATTTTCATTTTATCTTTTTGCAATATTTATATTTCTTTGAATTACTACAACAGAATTATGCCAAGTCCCACATTCTAAATATATAGAATACCCAAGAAAATCTAAAGAGGAGTACCACCTCTATAAAAATGCAGAGGGATTTACATCCTCATGAGGTTTTTGTTTCGGTCCTAATGGACTCAAGTGTCAAAATTTTTGGTGACTCCACTGTGGAATGAAATGAAATTTGGAACTTGGTCTAGTATTTTTAAAAAATATATGACTTTGCCCTAAGTTTCTCAGCCCCACTTAGAAATTCGATTGAACAATCAACAAAGAATCTTACATTAGTTATATAATATGGTAATAAAAACATTCGAGACCTGAGAAGAGTTAGAAAGGTCTTGGAAGATCTTAGTCAAAGAAGAAGAATGAAAATTCCTTCGGAGACAGAGGAGAGACAAGCGTCAAGACCAAAGAAACCAATGGTTAACTAGAGCAGCACAAGAATAAGGTCAAGATTGAAGCTGGATGTATACAAGGGACCCATTACCATAAGTAAAAGAAAGCAACTATTTATTCTTCTAAGTGAAAATCATATTCATATAATCTCCCTAGATATGGCATAAAGAAATGAACAATCTCGAGATGAGCGTCATGAGGAGAGACAAGGAAGTGGAAGAGATGTTGCAAGTTTTGATACAGAGAGGGGGGTGAATCAGCATCAAGTACAATTTAAAACCTTTTTCAAATTATACTTAAACCATTCAACTATATCCAATGAGCAATGAACAATAGTATAAGAGTTACACCAATACACTACAATACACCATGCACAATATATGAGAAATAATCAATAGTTATTGTTCAAGGGAAGTAATGA
>CBVK0100375013.1:0-21606 GCA_900067695.1 Picea abies | reverse complement strand
GAAAATGCTAGTCTCTTGTTTTTAAAGTTAAGGAAGGTTTGTAGGAATGTAATCATATACATCAGGTCTATTACAGAGCTACAAATCATATTTGGATGATGAAATTGATGAGGGCTTTCGGTTGTGGTACATGTTGAGTACATGGTTGAGACAAGTAGTTGATGAGTTGGAGCACATACATGAGGTGTATAGTTAATGGAATTGGTACATATTGATGAGTCATAGTTGATGAGTAGTTGAAACATGATTGGTACATACTTTGTACATGGTTGGATGCACTTTTTTATGGTACAGGTTGATTATAGGTTGGTGCATGGTTGATGCACTTGTTTATGGTACAGGTTGATTATAGGTTGAGGTACAGGTTGATGCATGGTTCAGATTTATTGGTATAGGTTTACAATGGTATATCTCATAGTGATAGTGTGACAATGGTTCCATCATTGTACTTCTACTTCAGGGTGGCAGGACATGGAAAGGACAGGTGGTTGTAACCACCTTCTGGTTGTAGTCGGAGAACAATGGGGTTTGTAGCCAGAGAATTGGGGAGTTGGAGCTTCCCTTAGGTTGTAGCCTGAGAAACTAGGGGGTTGGAACCTCCTTCCAATTTTAGCTAGAAAACAAAGGAAGTTGGTGCTTCCAATGAATGTAATTCTTCAANTTGGTGCTTCCAATGAATGTAATTCTTCAAGACATATAAGAAAAAACATTACGTGGTTTTCTCCCAATTTGGGTTTCCATGTAAAACATTGGTGTACTATGTATGTGTTTGATTTTTTATTTCTTACTTCTCATTATTGGATAATAATTCTACATTGATATAACATTTGAAGAAAAAGGATTATAATTATGCTATTACTGATTAACCCCCCCTCTCAGTAATCCAACAATTGGTATCAGAGCAGGTCCCTTCAGAAATCAGTTTAACCACTGAAAGGTAGATCATGGAGAGTGTCAAGTCATATAAAAATGGAATACCACCATTTAATGGATAGAAGTATGCTTTTTGGAGCATAAGGATGAAGACATATATACAGGCACATGGATTTCAAGTTTGCCAATCAATTGTAGATGGATACACATCACCAACAGTTCCACCAACAAATGACAAAGTAGTGAAACTCAGTGAGAATAATTCCAAAGCCATAAATGCACTTTTGAATGGTCTCAGAGATACGGTATTCACCAAAGTTTCACATTGTAAATATTCTAAAGAGATTTGGGACAAGCTTCGAAATATTTATGAAGGAGATTCAAAAGTCAAAGAAGCAAATCTTCAAACTCACAGAGGTCAGTTCAAACAACTAAAAATGAAGGAAGATGAAGATATCACAACCTACTTCTTACGAGTCGATGAAATAGTGAATGCAATCATAGGATTGGGAGAAGAAATCGAAGAATCTGTAATTATTCAAAAGGTACTAAGATCTCTTCCTATGAGATTCAACCCTAGGATATCAACACTGGAAGAAAGATCGGATATAAACTCAATAAGAATGGACAAATTGTATGGAATCTTCATAGCATACGAGATGAGAACTGAATAGGAAAATCCAGATGTAAAAGAAGCATCCTTCAAAGCATCCAAAAGATCAAAGAAAAAGAAAAAGGAACAAGAAGAATATAGCAGCAGCAATGACGTCTCAAAAGATGATGAAGAAGTGGCCAAATTCGTCAAAATACTGAACAAGGGAACCAATGATAGGTACATAGGTAAGATTCCTTTAATTTGTTTTAATTGTGATGGTATTGGTCATTTTGCTAACAAATTTCCTCATAAGAAAAAGAGAAATGATGAAGGTTACTCAAAAGGCAGACACACATATAAAGGTAAAAGAACTACAAAGAAAGTTTTCAAGAAAAACTTTTGCACCAAAGAAGACATCTCATCATCAGATGAAGATGAAGTCAGTGACAGTGAAACAGGGAGAGTTCTATTTATGGCAGTAGAAGACTCTGATAAAGAAGACTTCGAATAAGAATATGAAGAAGCATATGAAGAATAAATTGAAGAGGCAGAATTTGACTTCTGAGAAGAATTAATGAGTGCCATAGAAGTTATCAGAAGAGAAAAGAAGAAAAACAAGAAACTATAAGCAGAACTAAATAAGAAAAAAGACTCTCAAGAACTAGAACAAATGATCACAAAATTAAAGGTTCAAATAGAATAAGATAAAAGAATTGAAGAAGCACTCAAATAATAGCTAGAAGGAAATGACAGGATCATTGGAAACCTGGAAGCAGAGATTGTCACACTGAGAAAGGATATTCAAAAGAAAAATATGCAAAATAGCTCAAAAGTTCTGGATGACATTATCAGCAGTCAAAAATCTTATCTTCACAAGTCTGAACTTGGATACAATCAGAAAGAAAAGGGATCAATCTAAAAAACAATAGAGCAAGAAACAAATCCAAAAAGTTATGCAGAAACAATCAAAGGGGATAAAAAGATATACAAGGAAGATTACAGGGACACTCCTCCACTAAGAAGATTCAGATTTCATAATCAACAATAGATAGACATGCCTCAAGAAGAATAAGGATTCATAAGAGCACCTCCTTTCATAAGATCTTCAACTACCAAGTATCAAGCTATATTTTTTGGTTTATTTTATGCATGTAATAATTTTGGACATAAAGTTGTAAATTGCAGAGCTAACAACAGGAACAATAACTACTTTGAGAGTCATACACAAAGGGGTTATTCAAGAAGACCTAGTGAAACATGGAGAATAAGTTACAACAGGTTTGAATCTTTGAGCACTGAAGTGGAATATTACAAATGTAACAATTTTGGACACATGGCCAAAGATTGCAGAATGATAGTCCCTCCTAAAGAACCTCAACAGACTCACAAACAAGAACCTCAGAAAATGACATGGATAAGAAAGCAAGATCAATATAACAATAAAGAATGCACAGTTGCTCTACAAGAGAAACAAAAGAATAGTGGTCGGTATGTTGATAATGGATGTTCAAAACACATGTCATGTGATAGAGACAAGTTTCTTACATTATGAAAGGAAAGAGATGGATCAGTCTCCTTTGGAAATGATGATTCATCCAAAATCATTGGAAAAGGCATAGTCTAAATTGGGAACAAGAATGAAAAGGAAAAAAATGTTCTACTAGTAGAAGATATGAAACATAATATTTTAAGTGTGATTCAAATGTGTGACCAAGGTCATAAAGTTACTTTCAATTCACAAAGGTGTGAGAAAAGAAAAGAAGGTTCAAGAAAATTGGTCACTACAGCTACAAGAAATTCAAGCAACATATATGTGTTAAGATAAATTGGAAATGAAAAGTGTTGTCTAGGAAAGGAAGATGAAATTTGGCTATGACACAAAAGAATGGGTCACATGCTTTTTGATAACCTTGTCAAAGTCAGCAAAAGAGATGTAGTCAGAGAAATGACCCAGATCATGAAACCAACCAACACTTTATGCAAGCATTGCCAACAAGGAAAGAAAACAAAGACCAGCTTCAAATGAAAGGAATATTCAACAACAAAACCACTGAAAATTGTGCATACTGATCTAGTTGGACCAAATATAAAAAAAAGCTTAAAAGGTGAGAGATACTTTATATTATTAGTTGATGATTATACAAGAATGATTGCAGTTTTCTTTCTCAAAAATAAATCATAAGCTTTTGAAAATTTCAAGATCTACAAGGAAATGGTTGAAAATGAGATGCATTCAAGAATCAAATGCTTAAGATCAGATAATGGAGGAGAATTCACTTCAAATGAATTTATGGACTATTGTAGCAATCATGGAATAAAAAGGCCATTCTCGGTCACTAGGACACCTCAACAGAATGGAGTTGTTGAAAAAAAGAACATGACAATACAAGGAATGGCTCAAACAATGATAATGGATTCAAAGTTGACAGATATTTTTTGGACACAGGTAGTGCATACAACAGTTCACATTGAAAACGGAGTAATTCTTAGAAACGACACTAATAAAAATCCCTAAGAGCTATGGAAAGGAATACCAGCAAATGTGAAGCACTTCAGAGTTTTTGGAAGCAAATGCTACATCAAAAGAGAAGATGGCAGAATGGGAAAGATTGACTCTCGTGTGGAAAAATGAATACTTGTTGGTTACTCAAGTAAAAGTAAAGCATATAAGTGCTACAATATAAGATTAAACAAAGTTGTGGAAAGCATCAACGTAAAAATTGATGAAACAGGAAGACCATAATCAAATAAAGAAGAAAATAAATCAATGGAACAACTTTTTGAAGAAGAATATGAAAAATAAGAAGAAGAGGAAGATGAAGATGAAGAGAATTTGAAAGAAGAAGTAGAAGAGCAAGTTCAACAAGTATCTCCAAAGACACCTAGAAAACGAGTACAAAAGAATCATCCTTCAGATCAGATTATTGGAAACAATGATGCAAGAGTTGAGACTAGAAGAAAAATCCATTCACCAAAACAAACACACCTAGAACTCATATCTACAATTGAACCAAACTGTTTTGAAGAAGCCAACAAGGATGAATTTTGGAATAAGGCCATGGGTGAAGAACTCGAATAAATAGAGAAAAATGACACTTGGGAATTGGTTCCAAGACCAAAGAATAAGAATTTGATCGACACAAAATGCGTTTTCAAGAATAAATTGAATGAAGATGGACAAGTTACAAGGAACAAAACTAGATTGGTATATAAAGGATATGCACATATTCAAGGAATCGTCTTTGAAGAGACATTTGCCCCAGTTGCAGAATGGAAGCAATCCATTTTCTTTTAGCTTATGCATGCTCCAAGAATGTTAAAGTATATCAGATGGATGTAAAATCAACTTTTCTAAATGGGGAACTTGAAAAAGAAGTCTACAATGAACAACCATAAGGATTTAAGTTGTCAGAGAAAACAGACTATGTGTGTAAATTAAAGAAGGCCTTGTATGGTCTAAAATAGGCTCCTAGAGCATGGTACTCTAGATTGGATAAGTATCTGCAGCAGGCAGGGTTTAGAAAAGGAAGTGAATATAACAACCTCTACATCAAGGTAAGTCAAGGTAATATTTTATTAATTGAAGTTTTTTGGTAGTGATGATGACAGGTTAAGCCAGAAATTTGCAAAAGACATGAAAAATAAATTTGAAATGTTGTTACTTGGAGAACTATTCTTCTTTATGGGACTTCAAATACATCAAAGAAATCAATGATTTTTTATTTCTCAAACCAAGTATATCAGAGAAATGCTAAAGAGGTTCAGAATAGAATATTGCAAACCAGTTATCACTCCCATGCAAACCAGTTGTAAGTTGAGCAAAGTTGATGATTCAAAGTCTACAGATCGGAGGAAATATAGGTCAATGATTGGCAACCTACTATACGTGACAACATCCAAACCAAATGTAATGCAGGTAGTTGCACATGTGGCATGATTTCAAGCAGCACCAAATAAATCACATGTATTAGCAGTAAAGAGGATCTTCAAATATATCAAAGGAACATAAGAGTTTGGATTATTGTATCCAAAAGGAAAAGATCTATCACTTATTACCTACACAGATGCAGATTAGGAAGGTTGTATTGATGATCGACGAAGCAACAATGGAGCAAATTTCTACATAGGTGAGTGTTTGGTATCATGGCTAAGCAAGAAATAATCATCGGTATCTCTATATACAGTTGAGGCAGAGTATATTGCAGTAGCAGCATGTTGTACACAGGTTCTTTGGATGAAAAAAACTTTGATGTATATACAGGTTGATTATGATGAGCCCATTCCAATATATTGTGACAATACAAGTGCCATCAATATCTCAAAAAACCTGGTGATGCACTCCAAGACGAAGCACATTCCAATCAAGTATCAATTTGTATGGCAACAGGTCATAGAAAAGAAAATCAGAATTGAGTATGTGGGAAAAAAAGAAAAAGTGGAAGACATCTTTACAAAACCACTTCCGCAGAAATCCTTTAAATATCTTCACCAAAGACTTGGAGTTATTTCTACTCTAAAAATGAATGCTTTTTGAATTCTTTTTTAATGTTTTTTGAATGCTTATCTTATATGTCTTAGATGTACACAAGGAAGCACCATAAGAGGACAATCTTTCAGGGGGAGCAACCCCATATGGAAAGATACCTTTTCCATTGATGACAAAGGGGGAGAGATTTATCAGATGCAGAGGATAGAGGCATGGTTCCAGGGGGAGCATATTTATCAGATGCAGACGATAGAGGCATGGTCCTAGGGGGAGTAGATTTATCAGATGCAAAGGACAAATGCATGGTTCCAGGGGGAGAATGAGTGATATGATTTCAGTATTGCATTAGAGTGTTGCCATCAATGCCAAAGGGGGAGATTGTTGATTAAGGTTGGTTGTCATTGATGTCAACCCTTGAAGAAAGCCCTGTAGCACAAAGGTTTGGGTAATGGATCCAATATTGTTTGATGTAAATATGACTCATTATTTTTTTTTCATGGTTGATAAGAAGTAAATATGGATGAAATCCAAAGTGGTCCCCTTATGGTGAAAGCCCTCACAGGAAGATGCTTTGTGGAGTAAGAGAACCCATGCTTAATTGTGGAATAATGAGATGAAGGAAAGTGAATTTGTCAGGGAAAATATCCTATATGGATAGTTCTTTTCATGTCATTTTTGGTGGTATGTGGAACGTGACATAATTCCTCACGGTTAGAGAGTTATGGCCATGAGAAGTTGGAGACCCCAGGTTTGAGTAATGGACCCAAGTTGTTTTAATGGGTAACGATATGAGTTATGATATATTTTCAGATAATAATATTCTATATGGATAGTACATGTCATTCCATTTAAATTGGTATGTAGAACGTCACATAACTCCTCACGGTTTGAGAGTTATGGCCTTAGGTCAAAGTAATCAAAGTGGTTTAAGAGATTTTAAAAGGTAAATAATAAAGTGAAGTGATGAGTGTATTATAATTAAAAGTGAATACAAAATAAATAATTTCAATAATAAATCTAATGTATAAATTAGAAGTGGACCCAACCCTAAAATAAGGAAAGTGGGCCAAGTGACCTAGAAGATGTTTTTATGGAAGCTACTTGGACAGTATAAATAAGAGGCAAGGCTCTCTCATTTGAATCACACTTGAGAATATTGAATATATATAGGTGTCTGAGGTAACCAAATGATATCTAAGTCAAAATTCTGAGGAAAGTGAAGAAAAGAAGGCCGAAATGCAAGGAAGGATAATTTCTTTTGATGGTGCTTTCTAAGGTATGTTATTTACAGGTCATCTCACCATTTTCTCTATAAAAAAATTTCTATAATGATTTAGATCCTGAAATTTCTATGAAAGTGAGAAAACATATCCAAGTATCTATGGTAAAAAATTTAGCTTGTGGGTCATTATATTTTGGGAGTTACACTCTATGGAAAATAGGGTTTCTGGCCAGTCCTGAAACTAGTCAAAATCAAGTGTTTCAGGTAAAAATGCCATAACTTCTTCATAACAGATCCAAATTTAGTGAGACTAGATGTGTTGGTTAGGGTACAATATTTAGTATTCTTTTTAATATTTTTAGATCAATTCATAAAATATTTTGTGTGGGGTACGCTCTACAAGGTCGCTCTCTAGAATAAGCCAGAATTTAGCAAGGTATGCCATTTTTGCTATAACTCCATTTATGAGAAGTTCTAAGTAGTGACACTTGGAGGAATTGCATAAAACACATTGAGGAACATTTTATATCAATTTCAGATCTTTATACATTACAGGTTCAAAGTTATGATTACTTCAAGTTAGGGCTGTTGACTAATCCAAAACTAGGCATGTGAGATTAAAGAAAAGTTTGATGAAAATGCTAGTCTCTTGTTTTTAAGGTTAAGGAAGGTTTGCAAGAATGTGATCATATACATCAGGTTTATTACAGATCTACAAATCAGATTTGGATGACGAAATTGATGAGGGCTTTTGGTTGTGGTACATGTTGAGTACATGGTTGAGACAAGTAGTTGATGAGTTGGTGCACATACATGAGGTGTATAGTTGATGATGTTGGTACATATTGATGAGTCATAGTTGAAGGGTAGTTGAAACATGATTGATACATACTTTGTACATGGTTGGATGCACTTTTTATGGTACAAGTTGATTATAGGTTGGTGCATGGTTGATGCACTTGTTTATGGTATAGGTTGATTACAGGTTGAGGTATAGGTTAATGCATGGTTGATGCATGGTTTGGATTTATTGGTATAGGTTTACAGTGGTATATCTCATAATGATAGTGTGTCAGTGGTTCCATCATTCTACTTCTACTTCAGGGTGGCAGGACGGGGCAAGGACAGGTGGTTTTAGCCACCTTGCGGTTATAGCTAGAGAAAATTGGGGGTCGTAACCTCCTTCTGGTTGTAGTCGGAGAATTGGGGAGTTGGAGCTTCCCTCAGGTTGTAGCTTGAGAAACTAGGGGGTTGGAGCCTCCTTCCAGTTGCAGCTGGAAAACAAATAAAGTTGGTGCTTCCAATGAATGTAATTCTTCAAGACATATAAGAAAAAACATTTCATGGTTTTCTCCCGATTTGGGTTTCCACGTAAAAGACTGGTGTACTGTGTATGTGCTTGATTTTCTATTTGTTACTTCTCATTATTGGATAATAATTATACATTGATATAACATTTGAAGAAAAAGGATTATAATTATGCTATTACTGATTCACCCCCCCTCTCAGTAATCCAACAGCCAGAATGAGTGATCTGATATATTGAGAGAAGATTTGTCAACATCGAGGGAACACGAAGCACATCTGTGAAGCATCCCCCTTCAATATCAACAATTCCTTCTTTGCACACCTTTGTGGGTGTGGCATCTCCCAAGTAAATTGGGGATCTAGTGCTTTCTTTGATGGAGGGAAATTCATCTTTTGATGCAGCCAAATGATTCAATGCACTTGAATCAAGGATCCAAGATGATGGAGTGGATGTGACAACCATTAAAGCATGACCATCTCATGCTCTCCCTCCCATTCTATTATCATCTTTCTTCTTTGCATTTTCGGGCACCGTGAGATTGTGTTGCTGCAATTGCTTAGCCATATCATCGATAATATTCCTAATGCAATTTTATTCAGGATGAAAACCTTTGGAATAGTAGCTGAAAAGTGTTCTTTCCTTCTTCTTATTACCCTTAGGCTCAGAAGAGTTATCTGAAGATTGTGCATATCTCTCCTTCTTCGATTCAGGAAATTTACTCGTTTCGTTTTTCTTGTCTTTTCCACTGCTCTTTGGAGCATTAGTAGCCGCAAGTGCTTGGTCCTTGGAATGATTGATGGCACCCATTTGGAATAACTTAGCTTACTATTGAGTCAATTCTTCAATGGAATCATTCAATGGTGGAATTTTCCATTTTTCCTGTGTCAATTTAGAATCTTGAAAAGACAACACAAATACGAAATATTTAGGGCCTAATTTCGAGAGAATTGAAAGGATGAGTTTTTCTTCTTCTTTTGTGACTCCACGTGCATTAAGTTCAACGAGGAGGGATTTGAACTTGGTGAAGAATTCTTACAGGTTTCTGAAATGAATTGGAATTAGGGATATGAGTTCATTCTCCAGTTGATGCACTCTCATTTCATCCTGCTTGCCGAATAGTCCTTCCAATGTGGTCCAGACCACATCGGGAGTAGTGGATATATTGACATGAAAGAGGAGATCTATGGAAATTGATAGGAATATCATCCCAATTGGTTCATATAATTTATTAAAATACTTGTTTTTCTTCACTGCAGTAGTCGGTTCTTTCTCCATTCCCATTGTTACCTGGTAAAGCCCTTTGCTTCGGAGGAGCAGAGAGATCTTTGTCTTCCATTCGAAGTAATTGAAAGGATTTAGAATGCGTTTTGAGGGCTGAGAGAGATGACCCATTGCTACTTTCTTCACCTCCTAATGATCTATACCTACAAATAAAATCGTGTACAATCCACTAGATTCAATCTAGCTCTGATACCATGTAGAATTCCTGCAGAAACCCTAATAGATCTAGAATTCTAGTTAAATTGAACACAAACAATTTATTGATATTCAAGAGATGAGAGAAAGTTTTTTCTCCATAAATCATAGAATTATATTAATAAAAAATAAATATACATGAGCAACCATCCTCAAAAAGAAGAGAGGAGGTGAATATATAAAATTTCCAACATAGAAATTCTAGTCAAAAAAAGCTAGAAATAGCTAAAATAGGTGTCATAAGCTAAGGGAGACCAAAAATAGGTGTCATAAGCTAAGGGAGACCACATAGTTCGACCTAGACCACTAAAGATACATGTCACACACTCATTAATGTCGAAAAGATTCAAGTGATGTGCATTAGCTCACTTAAGCCCACTTAACTAACAAGAGAAGCAGTTCCAACTCACTTAACTAACCCGAAATAGTAGTTACTAATAATAGTAACGACAAAAATCATTAATTAAGGAATAAATATCTCACTCAAAGAGGAGGTGCACATTCCCCAATAATAGATGAATTTTTTCATGGGGCATTTGGAATAAATCATGAATAAATAAAGAAAATCAAGAACCGGGAGTTGAGTCTTGATCTAAAAATAACAATTTTTCCTAAAATCTAGGGATGGGGCACCCTTCTTCTCTATGTGGCCAAATTAGGTGAAATAAAGTGTAAATGAATGTATTAACCAAGATCGAGGAGTCTAAGCTAGGTATAAACTAATGTAATTTAGGGTTATGCTCCAACACCTATACATGGACATGGCTGAATATGTCCCTGTCAACCTTCTAAACTAATAATAACACTTTGTAAGATTAATTGCAACAAGCATGTGAATATGGAGTAGTACAAATATTATATATTTTTTTATCTTTTGGGACTATTTTTTATCATTTTTATTTCTATAAAATAATTTATAAAATCATAACTTTGTAAGTTTAATTGCAAGTAGCACGTAAGATTGTTTGATTTATAACTCTAACAATTTGATTTCTATAAAAGAATTGATAAAATCATAACTCTGTAAGTTTAATTGCAAGTAGTGTTAGGATATTTAGACAATTAGGAGTTAGTTAAGATCTACTTGGTCTAAAGTGTTGTTAGGTAAAAGTGTGTTTCTTTAATATGCATTAATATGCATGTGTAGTTATGAAATATGACGATCACGATATGTTCTTGACATAGAGTGATCCGACGGTTCATACTCTCCTCGATCTTAATGACAATTGATCTATGGATTAACACCTAATTGGTCCATGATCTCTATTTAAAGAGGATGGAGGATCATTTGTCGATGATTGATTGTGAGAAAATATCTTGTAAAATCTTTTTGTAATCTTTTTTTTTTGCATTAATAAACTGCTCCAAGTGGCCGCGTTGGCTGGGGCCGTGAATGTTTCCCCGTAGGGGTTTTACCATGGGAAAACCTCGGTGTGTTGATATTTTATATGGTTATGTGAGTGTTTATTGAAGGTGTTTTCCCTCTATTGTAATATATGTGTTGTAGAACATGGTATTAGAGCCTGTTTGAAGACTCGCTCCTGTTGTAGATCGAGATCGTGAAGCTGAGTTGCCTCATCTCCATTTTATATAATTTCTATACATTTTTGGGATGATATTAATTTTCCATTGCATCTGGAGCACTATTTTCATTTAGGAACACTTTTTGTTTCACTTGAAAAGGTTTTCATTTGCCCAAGATACGACCATTTCAGTCAGATCCAGAGGTATAAAGCCTATGTATGTTTTTTTTTTTTTAAATTCTGTAGAGTATTATTTTGGTTTTGTATTATTTATTTCCAGGTTTCTACTCTTTTTGATCTGCATATGCTCTTTTCCCCACTCCCTGTGCGATCTCAAAAAATCAGAAATAGATAATAAAAGGTGCTTCTTCCGGGTAAGCTAACCGAGATCTAACCCTTGTTGTCATTGAGAAGAATTTTTTTTTTCTTGTGTGAAAAGATTTTTTTGAGCACACTCTCCAAGGCCATCTTCAACAACAACAACAACCACAATTATCTTCCTAAAAGATACAATATGTTTTGCTAGACTATTTGGTTAAAATTTTCCTTATTAAGTAAGAGGTCTTGAGTTCAAGTCTCTCAGTTTTTCTTTTATAAAGTAACTTCATTGTAAAAGTGATCCCCACTTATCTTTATAAAAGTGGGTTAGTTCATAAAGAAACTTACACTATCACGTGTTCTCTTGGTTACCTTTTATGCCTTTTTTAAAAAGGGCATAACTTTCAAATCCAAAGTCCATTTTCAGTGCCATTTTTTTTAAACCACATAAATTTTCGATATCTTTCCATAGAGATCATCAGTTTCAGTTTTTAAATCCATATTATCTGCATATTTAATATGAATTCTACAAGGAATCTATTTCTTACCAACAAAAACTACTTCCAATGGAAATCTCATATGGAAAATTTATTCATAAGTAAAGGCTTGTACCAAGTTACTTTGGGAAAGGAAAAAACACCCACTGATGATGATAAGAAAGTCAAATGGGATAATAGGAGTGACGAAGCATGTGGACTAATTAGAATGTCCATCTCTCCTGATTTAAGGTTTAACCTTAAAGAAATTAATGACCCCAATGAAGCTTGAGAAAATATTGAATTTATGTTTGGTAAATTCAATATTATTCGAGTACAATAGTTAGAAAATCAAGTACTGACCTTAAGTCCAAGTTATTTTTCTTACCTTGGAGACTATCTATCTAAGTTTAAAACACTCATAATTTTATGCGAGGAATGTGAGATAAGCATGGAAGAAGATCATTTCATCTATTTTATTATTTCTAAGCTAGGTAGTGCATATTCTATGTTTGTATCTACCTTTTATGCCATGAGAGAGGCTCTAGGGAAAGCTTATCAAAAATCACTCTCGAGTCCTTTTGTGATGCTTTGATTAGAGAGGAAGATAAGCTTATAAAACTTGAAGTGATCAACATGGAAGGTAGCTCCAACAAAGCCTTAGTTTCCCAACAGAAAGGTAAACCCAAGTATCCCAAGAAGCAACATCCTCTCTACAACAACAAGAAACATAAGGGTCCCAAACCTACTTAGACGGCTTCAACGCCTAATGGTGACAAAGGAGAAAAATATAAAAATAAGAAGACTGACACACATTGCAACTTTTGTGATAAAAATGTTCATGATGAGTCCAAATGTTTCAAGAATATGGCATCTTTAGAAACAATGATGAAGAAGCACAACTTCTTCTTCTTATTCTTCTTCTACTTCTTCATCTTCTGATGAGTGTCTTATTGATTCTAGAGAATCTTATTATATGGATAAGGATAAAGACATATTTCTTTCTCTAAATGAATGTAACACCAAGAAATATTTGTTGGTGATGATAAATCTCTTAGTGTTGTAGGATCTGGAATAGTTCAAGTAGATAATGGTCATTTTAATGATATATTATGTGTTCCAAGTCTTTCTTGTAACCTTCTATCAGTATATCAAATCACTCATTCAGGTGAAGGTAAAACCATAGGGATTTAACCTCACTAAGTTGTAATCAAGGATCTAAAAGATCCTAAGCATGTTCTTGCAACTAGAATTGTTGATGATATTACCCGGTTGTACAAGTTTGACAACATTGGGTCATCATCTTTTTCATCAGTTTTTATTGCTCATAGTGATGACTTGAGAAAAATTTGGCATGAGCAGTTTGGTCATATAAACTATTGCTCATTGAAACAACTATGTAATCATCATATGGTGACTAGTCTTCCTCCTATTTCATGCAGAGATGGTGTTTGTGTAGGTTGTGTTCTCGAAAAACATCGTCAACACAGTCCACTTTCTTCTCCTTCTTTTTCTAGGTGCAAGTATTTATTAACTTTCATTGATGATTTTTCAAGACGTACTTGGGTTTACTTCTTAAAACCTAAGAGCGAATTTTTTGACAAGTTTTTGGCCTACAAGGCCCTTGTAGAAAAGCAATCTGGACATCAAATTCAAAATTTAAGAACATATAACGGAGGAGAATATGTGAACTATAATTTTACAAGTTGTTGCACTACACAGGGCATCCAAAAGAAACACATTGTTCCATATACACCGCAAAAAAATGGTGTTGCTGAGAGAATTAACCATACATTAAAATAAATGGATAATTGTATGATCCAATATAAGGGATTAAGTCTAATGTATTGGGCAGAAGCAATCAACTATGCCAATTACATAGTCAATCACGTTCCCACAAAGGCTCTTAAAAATATAACACCAGAAGAAGCTTGGACTAAAATTAAACCATATGTAAGTCACTTCTGTGTATTTGGTAGTATAGCATGGGCTCACATTCCCGATGAGAAAAGGAAAGCATTGCAGCCTAAAAGTGAGAAGTGTATATTTGTTGGTTATTTTGAAGATGTCAAAGGTTATTGAATTCTTCAACCACATTGTAATGAAATTATTATTAGAAGAGATGTTAAATTTGATGAAAATATCTTTTCCTATGAACCTAATTCGACAATTGTGCCTTCTTCAGCCTGCAAGCCATCTTCAACCTGTGATCCATCTTCTGTGTTTGTGTCTTCTTATGTTCCTATTCTAGTTTCTTATTGAGATGATGACAATGAGGATGACAATCCACCTCTGCATTCTCACCTTCCTCTAGATGAGTCCATTGAACTCAAACCAACACCAGTTCCATTGCCTCTTAGATGGGTCCATTCAACACGAGAAGAAACTAGTGGTCTTGTCAGTAATCCTTCATATCAGTGTCGAACACGTTCATAGTTCAAGTGAGCCTCTTCTCTTTTGTCTCAAGTTTCAGAGACTCATGATCCAAAGACATTTATAGAAGCTTCAGGTCATCTATATTGGGATACAACAATGAATGAAAAATGATACTTGGGATCTTGTACCTCTTCCAAAAGGAAGAAAACTTGTCAGATGTAAATGGGTCTACAAAACTAATTATGTATCAGATGGAAGTGTTGAAAGAAATAAGATTTGGTTAGTTACCAAAGGATTTTCCCAACTTGAATGAATTGACTATAATGAAACCTTTTCCCCTGTATCCAAAATGAATTCCATCTGCCTTGTTCTTTCCCTTGCTGCCTCACATAAATGGGAGGTACATCAGATGGATGTTAAATCCTCCTTCTTGCATGGAGATTTGCAAGACTAAATATGCATGGAACAACCTTCTGGCTATGTCTAGAATGAATCTAGCCTTGTTTGTCTCCTTAAGAAATCTCTTTATGGTCTTAAGAAATCTCCTCGAGCTTGGTATGCCAAAATGGACAACTTTCTTATTAACACTGAATTCTTTAGATGTCATTATGTTCCTAATCTCTATACCAAGAAAGTAGGAAGCCATATCATAATCCTTTTCCTTTATTTTTATGACCTTATCCTTACTGGTAGTGACTCAAAAATTTTAAACCATGTGAAAACCAGCCTTACAAAGAAATTTTAAATGACAAACTTCGTATTTTTGCACTATTTCCTTGGCCTCCAAGTTTTGCAAACCAATGAAGGAATTTTTCTTTCCCAGTCTAAGTATTCTTGTGACCTTCTTCGTTGCTTTTACATGGATGATTGTAAACCAAACCCTTCTCCCTTCCAGTATGGAGTCAAGCTTATTGCCACCTATAGTTCCCTTGAAGTTGATGCCACCCTATAAAATCCATTAGTTGGTAGCCTCTTATACCTTACTCATACCCATCCTGATCTTTCCTTTGTTGTTGGTATTGTTGCCTGGTATATGAAAACACCCCATGAAAGCCATTGGAAAACAACTAAAATGATACTTCACTATGTCCATGGTACTGTTCAATTTAGGATACATTACAGTTCAATGGGGACTCCTTTATTGGTTGGTTTCACTAATTCAGATTGGGCCGATGAACCTTATGATCGGAAGTATATTGTAGGTTATGTTTTATGCCTTGGTTTAGGACCTAACACTCGGGACTATAAGAAACAATAGGATATTGTACTTTCTTTAGTAGAAGCATAGTACCGAGCAACTGTAAATGCGAGTCAGGAAACCTTGTGGGTTCAACATATCCTTTCAAAGTTTGGATTCGAGCAACAACATCCAACCAACCTTTGGTGTGACAATTAGAGTGCCATCAAAATCGCTAAGGACCCATTTCAACATCATCACAACAAGTGTAGATTCTAACCTTGCACAATATCTACTGCAAACAGATATTCATAAAAAGAACAAAAAATATACAATGGCAAATACAAACATTACATAGAGATTTTTCCCCTGGAAACCCAAACCGGGAAAACCAACATATTCTATATCCATTCGTTGTAATACATTCTTTACAATACAATATACATATAGGATCCAATGACATCCAAAACCCTAACCCACTGACTTGGATTAGTCCAAAACCCTAATTCCTTAAACGGAAATAGAAAACCATTGAAAAAAAAACATGTGTCAAAAAACCACCTAAATACGTGACAGGTTTCCTGAGGTAGAAACGAAATTTCAAGGTTGCTTCCCCCGAAACCCTATGTGCCTAACGTCGGACATTGCTACTCATGCAAATAATATAATACATACCCAACATACTCCCACTTGTTGTTTTCTTTGCATACAGGGGGTTACAGGGTTACATAGTCAACAATCCAGGGCATAAATGCCCATGGATCCTCTACACCAAGAGAGATTTTGTTAATGAGTCTACAACATTATTCAAAGTGTCCACCTTCATCAGTGATACTTTATTTTCTTCAATAATGTCTCTCACAAAGTGATATTGAACATCAATATGCTTTGTCTTTGAATGATAAGTTGGGTTCTTTGCCAGAAAAATTGCAAATAATATAACACATACCCAACAACAAGAAGATTGAGCTACACATGCACTTCATCATAAAGCCCATTCATGATCAAGTAATTGATGTACCCTTTTTCCCTACAAAATTTCAAGTTGCAGACATTTTCCCAAAGTCTCTTACAGAAGCGAAGTTTTCCAAACTCTTATCTATGTTAAGAGTTAAGGAAGTTGTCATTAAGGGGGGATAGGCTCTTATGCCTCCTTCCTTCTCCTATTGTGTCAACCCTGTAAATCCTTCAATCCTATCCCAAGTTGTTCTTAAGGGGGGATGTTAGGATATTTAGAAACTTAGGAGCTAGTTGAGATCTACTTGGTCTAATGTGTCGTTAGGTAAAAGTGTGTTTCTTTAGTATTCCTTAGTATGCATTTGTAGTTAAGAAATTCGACGGTCATGATATGTTCCTGACATAGAGTGATCTGACGGTTCATACTCTCCTCGATCTTAATGACCATTGATATGTGGCTTAGCACTTGATTGTTCCATGATATCTATTTAAAGAGCATGGAGGGTCATTTTTCGATGATCAATTGTGAGAAACTCTCTTGTAAAATCTCTCTGTGATATTTTTCTTTTGCATTAATAGACTGCTCCAAGTGGTCGCATTGGTTGGGGTTGTGGATGTTTCCCTGTAGGTGTTTTACTACGTGAAAACATCAATGTGTTGATCTTTGATCTGGTTATGTGAGCAGTTACTAAAGGTGTTCGTCCTCTGTTGGAATACCTGTGTTTTCGAACAAGTAACATATAAATATGGAGGAGTATAAATATTAGGTTTTTTTTTTACACTGTGTTTTTTATCAGTTTACTTCTATAAAAGAATTATTTTTTCCATTGTGTTTTTTATCACTTTATTTCTATAAAAGAATTGATAAAATAATAACTCCCTAAGTTTGTTTGATTCATAACTCTATAAGTTTAATTGCAAGTAGCATGTAGATTGTTTGATCCATAACTCTGTAAGTTTAATTGCAAGTAGCATATAAATATGGAGTAGTATAAATATTAGGTTTTTGATCTTTTTTCCACTGTGTTTTTTATCAATTTACTTCTATAAAAATATACTTTTTTCCACTGTGTTTTTTTATCAGTCTATTTCTATAAAATAATTGATAAAATCATAACTCTATATGTTTGTTTGATTCATAACTCTATAAGTTTAATTGCAAGTAGCATAAAAATATGGAGTAAGATCTTCTTTTGAGAAAACAAATCCTTAGCCTTAGTTTTTATACATTAGGATAAGTGTTCCTAGAAATACAAATTGCACTTTTGGAGAAAAAGAATCCATTGCTTTACATCAACAAGCAAGTCAAAATATGTCATGCATTTTTTTTATAGCTTTTGGTTTTTACAATGAATGAAATTTAACTACATGTTTAGTGAAAATGAATTTATATTAATAGTTTATATATAAATATTAAATAATGTTTATAGTATTTTTAAAATAATATATGATAGAGTAAGTTTAAATTTTATATATAAATTTTAATCAATTCAAATTCATTGAAAAACTATTTTAGTAAGTATTATTTTCTTAAGATGCAAATTATTTATAATAAAAATATTAAAAAATAGTTTTTAAAATATTAGATTTATTTTAAAAATTGATATATTTCAAACTAAAATAAAATTATATTTTATTATTATACATTGCTTCTCATTCATATTGAACTTAAAAATGGGCTCCTCATCATTATAAAATAAAATAAAACAACATATTTCAAAGTGCAGTTGATAGGACCGTATTCGGACCTGTCCATGTACACTCTCTTTTTTACAAAATTAATACTAAAATTGGCGTAAATAGATCCCCTATATCTGAGCCATTTATTTATTATTTAAAACAAAAATAATCCATTCATTGTAGTTATGAGAATGGCCTTGTCACTCACTATGTGTAACACACCTGCTACAGCGTAATAAATTTTTTCCCTTTTCTCGAGGAACAGAATCCCCGAAAGCCTACAGAGCTTAGCACAGGCTGCAGATGCCACCTTTTCCTTGACAGAGCCTCTGCATGACCTCTCGGTCTTAAGGATCATTCAGTTTCTTTTATGAGCTGAAGCAGCCCATTTTTATTCCCAGTTGGAATCTTCTTCCAATCGATCCACAGGTCCTTTAGGAAACTTCCCTATTCAAACAACACTAGGTGCGAGCTCCACCCTCTCCAAGCGACCACAACGCTATGACCAAGGCCTATTCTTGAAGGCTCTTGTCGCAACTAGAAATCTTGCAAGTTCGCAAGTCGAAACTCCTGACTCTTCCTTCCCAAATTCACGATATCTGAAATCACATAATGGGTATAGCTCCCTTCTATTAGCACCCTCTGTGCGTGACCAACGGCTAGTCTAAGTGCTAGCTCCCATAGCAACTTTGCATCTTCACAAGTTGAAAGTTTGAGCACTCATGCTCTTATCCCGTGAATACCTAAGATGCAAGAAGTCAACAGAGTGTTAACTCCTTTCTCCAGGCGACGCGTATCCGCCTTTCAATCATACGGGCCCCACTTTGTGGTTCTACCATGTGTTCCTTCATGCCTGGATTTCGACACTTTGTGACTTTTGATATCGAGAAGAGGTCCTCTCAACCTCCAAACCTATGAATTGCATGATACGCACGATGAGGCTCTAATCCAACAATACTCTTGTGACCTAGATCCGACAGTGATCCTTGCTCCTCGCGATTTCGCAACTTGTGACTTGGAGCAGCCAACTCTTAGGCTCTCACCTTGGGAACCTCCAAGTTCACGAGATCCATCGATCTTTGCCACCTGTCCTCCTCAGACATATGGTTATGATCTTCTCACGACTTCGCCACTTACGAAGTCAAGAGACTTCCTCCTCTGATTCCTGATGTCCGAATCCTTGATAGAGAGGATCTCGTGACATGTTTTCTCCTTCCAATAGATGGCTCAGATTCTTCTATGACTTCACAACTCACAAAGTCTAGATGCTCACCTTTGTGAGTCCCAATGCCCGAGTCTCCGAGGTAGATGATATCGCAACACACGTCCTTCCGTAGACGGATGGCTCCAATCCTTTCGCAAATTTAGAACTTCTGATGTCGAGTGTCCAGACCTTCATCCTCAAGACCCTCAAACTCCCGAATGCCAAGATCCCAATACCAACTCCTTCAGGACTTTTCACCTCTGTTCACGAGGGATTTACCCTCATGCATCTCCTGACAGATCTAATGGATATTGGGTTTTTTTAACTAAGATCTGATAGTTTATATCTGTTCCGCACTATGCACTCTCCGACTACTTAGGTCTATTTTAGAACTTCCATTGTGAAGTTTCTCGACCTCTTGTCATCAGGACTTCCAAAATCCCGAAGTCTGAAATACCGATACCAACTCCTCTTTTGGGACTTTTTCCTTTGTTCATGAAGGCTTAACCCTCATGCATCTCCTGATAGATCTAACGACTGTCGGGTTTTCTAACTAAGATCTGATGGTTCATATTTGTCTTGCATTGTGCACTCTCCCACTATGCCCTAGACGTGGAGAAACCATCGGTCCAGATACTCCCACGGACATCAGGGATATACGGTCTTGATTTCTTTGCTACTCATGAAGATAAAGGAAAAGGGGTTAAGGCATTTAACACCATCATCTCTTCCTCCAATCTAACAGTCGTGAATGACCACAGATCTTCTGATGGGATTTCATCCATCAATCGATTCTTATCCACACGCTCCTATTTTGGGGTTTTGCGGGTCGGGGTTTCGGGACTCGCGAGTGCAAGAAAACTTGCACCTAGATACTCTGGGTGACAAAATGTCGAAATGTTGAGGTCTACGAGGATCATTCACCCTCATACAAGGTTTTTATATTTAACCTCTAACATCCTTCTTTAGGTCCTCGGGTAATTTACACCAGGTTTTGAAGACCAGACTTGAAGGTCTTCTCTAAGGTAAGGGAGTGGTCTCAAAAGGATTCCTTTGGGAGGAAATCTATCCAAGGCATCAGGTAGGACAAACACAGGAACAATCTCCCGAGAGAAGAATTGAAGTCTAACTTAGATCGGTAAGCATATAAATAGCAATTCATAGAACATAAGCCATACGTGATCTTTCCATTATAAGCATGCAACCACCATTTTTGGTCAAAACGCCACACAGATAGTCTTATGCTCAAACCATTCATAAATTGCACAGACTATGAACATATATAATGAACATATATATCAACATATAAACCTCAAGATATAGGATATAAAACACTTATCATAAATAACACTAGGTGTGATCGGTACTACTGAGAGGGGTGCTCGTTTCCACCCAACCGTAGGCTCAACGACTCCCAATGGATTTACCACTAGCCACCCCCGAGATGAGACGACGATGCTATGAGACTGTGTCTCTGTTTTTCAGTGACCGAGAATGAAGGTTAGTCTCATTCTTCTCCGCTATCACTCACTCTGTATTTTTCCAGAGTTCTCCTTCTTTCCTTCCCTCATGTCTGCCCTCTGATCCCACACTCTTCCTGCCTTTTCTCCTTTTGGTGAGGTTGCATGTGGCACGATCTTCCTCATGGTGGTCAAGTATGAGAACTGTATGGATGGGTGGTTTATCACCCATCCCTCATTATTTATGAGGAGCCATTTACCTACCAACCTGGTAAGTCATTTAATTTGGGGCCAGCGATCCACTCTTGGTTCTCCGAGTCAGTGAAGTCCAAATATGATATTGGTTTCAGTGGAAGTTAACACCACCATTCCAAGTGCCTTCCACCACCTTTCTTCATCCATCATGGTCTCTTTTTCAGCACATCCCCTCTCAACAATCCTGCAATATATATATATATATATATATAATATTCA
>CBVK0100374995.1:0-19963 GCA_900067695.1 Picea abies | reverse complement strand
TGTTGTACATTGCTTTCATGTTGTACATGAACGATTTCTTGTTAAATGTCTAAAATCTGAGAGAGGAAGAGTAAGGAGATGAGTTTCAATTGTTTTTCTGTCTGAGTGAAAGTTCCTGCAAGGAGAGCAGTTGAATTGTCCACAAGGAGTGCATTAACAAAGGGTTAAGAGATTTGTCTCTGGAAAGCTCAGATAGGACAACTTTTTTTCTCATTTCCTCAAAAGTGCAGTTAGGCATAGGAGCCGTGCAAAGTGTGCGTAGGCCGAAGGTAGTTTCAAGGTTTGTGGAACCTGAGAAGTTGTTGGAGGACTACTGCTGCAGGGAGCGTGCAGAGTCGAAAGGTGTTCAACACTTGAAGTGTTTGAAGGTCTCTCGCAAGGAGTGCGAGCAAGATCTTTCTGAAAGACTCGAAGGAGTTGGAAAAAGCTCAGCAAGGATAGAGTCTTCGCAGTTGCCGAAAGGAAAACACAGAAGGTTGGTGCCTTGAGGCATTGAAAGGAGGCGTCGTAAGTTTGTGTTGTAGGTGGTTAAGTTCTGTGGAAAAACACTTGTTTAAGAGTGAAAAAGTTCTTAGAATAGAGAAGTGGACGGTCGGAATTCTCTGTGGAGAATTCGCAAAATCCCGCCATTCGTTAGATCTGGAAGAGACACAAGGAGGTTACAGCGAGCGTTCTACAAACAAAAGCTCAAGAGAGAGAGAGGGCCGTAGATCTGAACTAACGAGGACCATTGGATTTACCCGTCAAGTTTCATTTCGGGAATTTGTGGGTCGAAGGACCGAAGCTTCGTCATTTGTATTCGCGAAATCGCAAAGTCCGAAACCTCGACACAGCAGAGGACTCATAGAAGGGAAACATTTGGATGCGTGGTAGAGCTCCAACGTTTCGACGTTTCAGGACCTTGAAGTTCAAGGAATCGACGTTTGCATTGACAAGGAGTATAACCCCTTATATATTGCGATTCTTGAAATCGCGAAATAGTGAGTTGCTTCATCGGCGAATCGGGAATCGGGAAATCGGGGATCATGGTATCGAGAGGTTCGGGAATCGAGAGTCCAGGACTCCCGATACACGAAATTTCAAAAATCTTACGGACATCTAAAACGAGGAGGTGACAGGTGGTGAGAAGTCAACTCAGTGGAGGACTGCAGTTGAAACGACGCGTGGAAAGGGTTATGGGACCCAGAGCAAGCGTGAAGGTTCTTTCGGGATTTCGGGACCTAGAAGATCGAGAGAACATAAAACTTGGGCTTTGGCATATCGAATTCTCGGTGCGCGAAAATGCATTGACCGTCGGATCAAAGGGAGGATCTAGAACCATTGATTTTTGTTCAAGGCAGAGCATTTGAGTCCCAGTGTTTTATTGGAACTCGACATGTCGGGTTTCGGAGATTTGAAAGGCTAGTGTTAGGCTGCAGGACTCGCGAAGGCGCGAGGTCCGATCTCCCGAAGTGTGAAAATGGGAGTTCGCCAAAGTTTACTATGGGTGTAGATTTCCTATAAGGGAAATAGAAGAGCCATTCGCTGAGAGCTCTTCGGGCCAAAGGAAAAGAACGGTCTTGTGTGAGCGGATCCTCGACCTGCAAGATGAGTGCATCTGCACCACTTTATTAAAAGTAAAAATGGATAGGATAAGCATTGTTAAAAATGGGTTGGGCCACAAACACACACGGGTCTCTCTAGGCCACCACTCAGCCATGCAACCAATTTTCATTTCAATGGAAGTAGGGTAATCTCAATATGATCCAACGTGAGGAGGTAGAAGATCACAAAGAGGAGTATGAACTCCTCCAACCCAACTACCGATATGATGAATCTAGATGGAATAATAGGATGATGGTACAATGAGAAGACCCGTTGTTTTATATTTAGGTTGTGTGTCCCATGGGGATGGAGTATAGGGGATAAGATTTGTTATGATATTCTGAAGAGTACATACTGGGAAGGTCTCAAAATGATGAGGATTTCTAGTGGCTAGAAGGTATTTTCTTATTCTATTTGGTCTGACACTCTTGCTAGCCCGAGTCTACTATGGAGAGAATGGTGTTTCAATCAGGGTGGCTAGCCTTGGTTCACTAGAGGGAACTCTTCCCTTCGGTCCCTAGGTCGTCCTTGGTGCTATGATCAATATTCGCTCTATTTTTTTTGTAGTATGTTCATGATCTGGACTCGAGTGGGCCATCTACTTTTGGGCCCTTTTAAGAGGTTTGGCTTGTTTCTTGGGACTGGGAAGTTGTTGCGGGAGTTCTCCTTTACTAATTGGCTCCTTATCCCCAAGTTTTTCTCATTCCTATTTATAGTGTTGTTTCTTTCAAGCCCTATCTCTTGTTTGTGGATAATCTATGATGGAAGGATGGGAGGATGTTCTGGTAGGGATGGGGCCGGTGTCTGAAATTCAAGGGGTGGTATGGTAATTCCTCCACCTCAAGAACCTCAGTTTTTCCCTCCAAAGAAGTGATAGAAGCTTGAGAGGATGATCAATGTTTTGAGGGGAAATTCTCAATTGTAGCCAAGAAAGAAGTGGAGGATTTGGAGAGCGAGGTGAGGGTAAAAAGACAAACCATTTCTAAATATTGGATCATGAAGGAGGTTAAGGGATGGACTACTGACCAAAATCATTATCACACACGTGATACCAAGTTTTTCAAGATAGATGAAATATATTTCTTATTAAAAACTTTAATAGCCCAACCCTAGAAAAGAACAAGGAAGAGAAACAAGATATACTTCACACAATCATAATTTTTGAAGGAAAATTTGAAGCCATTTATAAAAAATAAAATGGGATCGGGATTTCATTCTCACATGTGGCAAATGAAATAGGTAATGGGAAACATAAAGAGCACTCTTCTAGTTCAACACGAACTCATGAAAATCTCATTGTTCTGTATAAGGACCCACATTCATTAGGGGATTCCTAAGAAAAGCACAAGGAGGCTAAGCCATTAGTGGATGTGTCTATGGAGGAGAATGCTCAACCTCCCAATGCTTGATATCTATGTTGTTGTTTTTTGCTTTCTGTTATCATGAACAGTTATATGAAATTAGTTTTGTTGATGTCTTTTTGTGGCAACTCAATCTTGGTAGACGCGTGTCATAGATCATTTGGATAAGTTTGATGATATTATATTAATAGGGGATCTAGTTTCGTTTAAGAGAGGTCCCTACCTGAAACTATTATAAATTCCCTATTTGTATGTAATGTAAAGCTATAACCATGTTTTTAGATTTTAAAAAAATGAGTATGCCAACCACCTTCACCCTTAATATATAGCATAAAAGTTGATGCATGTAGGATGATGTGCATTCCCCTATTTACATTTATATTTTTTTTTAAATGAGTATGCCAACCACCTTCACCTTTAATATATAGCATAAAAGTTTATGCATCTAGGATGATGTGCATTCTCCTATTTACATTTATATGTAGGATAGCTTCCACAAATATTTTAACAAATCAATTCCAAACTATGTTTTAAAAAATTTCTAAAAATTAAAGAGGGTTTGAAGATAATAATCACTATGCACATAGGTTCTAAAAAAATGAAAAGGGTTTGAAGTTAATAGCCACATTTCAAAAAATCCACCCAAAATTGAAGAGTGCTTGAAATTAATAGACACAATGCAACATCCAATGATTTCTAACCAATTTTAACTAAGATACCAATTCAACTTCTTATAATTTTTGTAGAAATTTTTATTGCATTGAATGGTTAAGAACATGTGTTTCCTCTGAAGAGGCTACAAGTTCAAATTCATAGGGGGTAGAGTATGTATACCTCTGTAGAATCTTGAAGTCAAATCTTTGAGTGAAAGGGGTCCCTTGTCCCACAAACAAGGGGGCCTCATACACCAATTTGTGTTAGTCATTGGGTCATGTAATATCTCGTGGTAGTGCCCCGGTTATATTATGAATTGTAATCATGTTTATGAATTGTAATCATGTTTTGTAGGCTGGTGAGCCAAGTATTGATAATCTGGTGGGCTTATCTGTTTATTAGGCCGGAGAGCCTAAGTGTTAAGGCAAGGAGATTGATTTTGTATATGTAATTATGAAGATCATTAATATAATATATAAACATTATTGCGTGACGACCGACCACAAATAAAGAGTGATGGGGGACTAAGCTTCCACAGTATGTGTAAGGGAGAGGGGGATTGTAACACACCCACTACGACATAATAGATTTTTCACCTTTTTCTCTCTCCTTTTTCTCGAGGGATAGAATCCTTGAGTTCCTATGAGGTCCTAGCATAGGCTATCCCTTCCTGTTAGAACCTTCCCTAAGCCAATCCGCTGGTTCTTTCATTGAAAACCCGTATTGTACAACTCAAGTACCAAGCGTGGACTTCACCTCCATGTGATCATCGATTATGACCCCGGCCAAGCCAAGAGGCACCTTTTTCACTTTGCGACTCAGCAATGCAAGAGGGTCAAGTCTTTCAACTCTTCAAACCCTGAAACCCGAAATCCTACCTTTGGTGAGATCGACGGTTGCGAGTCTCTCCCCTGATCCGATCGTCCTAGCCGTATCGGGACTTTGGTAACCGAGAGATCGAAATGTAAGAGGGTCGAGTCTTTCGACTCTTCAAACCATGAAACCTGAAATCCTACCTTTGGTGAGATCGAGGGCTGCAAGTCTCTCCCCTGATTCAACGGTCCTAGCTGTATCGGGACTTCGGGGACTGGGAGTTCAAAATGCAAGAGGGTTGAGTGTTCCAACTCTTCAAACCCCGAAACCCGATACACAAGTTCTTGTACGAAATCTGATGACCCTCGATGATGTGGATCTAACGGTCCAGATCTCTTTGGAGTTTCATGAAATGGGATTTCACGATGCAACGACTCCAGAACACTTGTCACTCAGATCCCCGAATTCTGATATGGAAATTCGTGTAGGAGATCAATGACCCTCATTGATCTGGATCTGACGGTCACTATCCCTCCTGAGCTTAAGTGCGTTGAAGGACACTCAGTCTTAAACCCTTTGTTGTTCTATGATATACAATGGATTACGGGGTTTCGGAGCTTTCCCCAAACTCTGACCGCTCACCAAGTATCTCCTTCGATGGACGGTCTAGATCCTTCCGGAGTTTCGTGAACCGGGATTTCACGACTTGCGAAGATGAAGGGTCTTTCCCTTTGGTCTCCGGGGTGCCGAAACACCGAAAAGTTGGAACATATTCATGCTAAATTGATGGTCCAGATGATTCTTGAATCAACGACCACAATCACGTTGTGATTTCGTGAATCGTGAATTCGTGTAATCCTACCCTTTGACCACTCCAAGTCGCGGGTTAGCGAAATGCTACCCGACTTCCACATGTCCTGTGTCGATGGACAGTTCTGAATACTTCAAGACTTTCAGGATGTTGCCAAGTTCATTCTCCTATCTAAGCAAAGGTTAAGGTCAATGGGAAATAGAGCTCCAACAGATCCTTCATAGGGTTATTGGTTAAATTATCTTTAGGCTTGGTGACCTGACTAAAATCCTTCCTAATTCGCCGATCTATAAACTCTGTGGTAGGAGTTAAGAAAACCTATGGGGTTACTATCATGGTAGTCCTTTCAAGGGAATCACTCTGATTCTAGAGTGCGAGGAAGCTTCCTATGAGAAGTGACTTCGAGAAATTAAGCGAGGGCATAGCACGAGCCAAGTAGATGGAACAATTCTCCAGGGAACGGAATCATATCCTAAACATATTCATTCTATACCTAGACTGATTATGGTCATATAAGTATAAGCATGCATCCATTTTTCCCAAATCAAAACATAGGCAAACACTTCCATACAAAAAACATTCATGAGCGTATAAAATAGGAGCATGCGTTCGTGATATGCTAATTTAAATTACAAGACATAACACTTATTAGAAAAACACCAAGCATGTTGTGACTATTGAGAGGGGTGCTCTTTTCCACCCAACCATAGGCTCAGTGAATCCAGATGGATTTACCACTAGCCACTCCTGAGCTAGACCACGATGCTTCAATATTCAGTCTCCTACTTTTCACTCAACAGAAGTCCAAAACGAAGGTTTTGTCTCCCCTTCTCCACTGTTTGGGACTCTTTGTATCTCCAGAGTTCCTTCAGTATTCTCTCCTGCGATCCCTGTCGTGTGCCCTCTCCCCCTTATCCCCCACGCTTCCTTTCTTTCCTTGTTCTAAAAGGTAGCATGTGGTGCGCATTCCTTCATCCGTGGTAAGGTCTGGGAAATTCTACGGATGGGCGGTTCACCCCCACCCCCTCATTAAATCATGAGGAGCCTCCCCACCTACCATCCTGGCGAGTAATTCATTCCAGGGTCAGAGAGCTGCTTTGGTCTTAGAGCCAGTAAAGACCAATATGGTATTGGTTCGGTGGAAGTTAACGCGACCATTCCAGGTTCCTTCCACCACCTTTCATTAGCTATCGTGGTCTCTTTCAGCACATCCCCCTCCCAACAATCATGCAACACATATTCATAACATTATTTATATTCATCGACCTTTTATACAAAGGTTCGTCAAATCAAACATTCACATCTTTGAGTTTGCCATAGTTCTTGGCCAATATAGTTATTTTTACAGATTGGGGTAAATAGGGTGTTAAAATTCCCTCCCCCTTAAAGTAACATTGTCCTCGATATTCTATCTATCAATAAGACATGCATGTACAGAAGTAAACAAAATCGGATATGCCTGTTTCATGGCATCTTCCATTTCCCACGTAGCCTCATCTGGGCCAAAATGTTTCCACTACACCTTGACCTGTGAAATGGTTCGGTTCCTGAGTGGGGTTTCCTTTATGTCCAGTATGCATTGAGGTTTTGGCAAGAATTCTCCCTCCGGCTCCACCTGTATCACAGACCAGTTGGTTACATGATTATAATCGTGTACATAGTTCTTCAATAATGAAACATGGAAAACATTATGTGCTTTTACTCTGGGAGGAAGTGCTAGCCTATAGGCTACAAGTCCTACTCTATCTAGAACTTCAAAGGGTCCAGAATACCGAGGTGCCAACTTGGCACAAGCTCCCATCTTTAGGGAACTCTTCCTTGGCCTAACTTTGAGATATACGTGGTCTCCCACCTTGAACTCTCTTGAAGTTCTCTTTCGGTCGGCGTAACTTTTCTGTTGGTTCTAAGCGACCTTTAGATGTTGTTTTATCTGAATCACTTGTTGTTCCATTTCTTTCAACATGTCGGGTCCAATAGTATCTCTATTTACGGGATTACTCCAATTGACTGGAGTGTTGCACAGCCTACCGTAGAGGACTTCGAAAGGACTCGTCTTCAGGGATTCTTGGTAGCCGTTGTTGTAGGCAAATTCCACCAGTGGTAGGAAAGTTCCCACTTTTTGGGTTGATGCATTACATGCATCCTTATCATGTCTTCTAATATTTGGTTCACTCTTTCCATATGTCCATCGGTTTGAGGATGATAGGCTGTGCTAAACAGTAATTTGGTCTCCAGACTAACCATCAAGGATTTCCAAAAGTTGGAAGTAAATTTCGTGTCTCTTTCAAACACGATCTGTTTAGGCATACCATGAAATCTAAATATATCCTTCATGAATACGATGGTGATGTCTATTGCCTTGCAAGTTGACTTGACGAGGATAAAATGAGCGGACTTTCTCAATTTATCCACCACTACCATGATGGCATCATTTTGTTTGGTCCAGGTTGGTAATAATCCTGCTGGGTGTCGGTGTTCTTCTTTAACATGTTGGCACTCTATGCATTTGGCTAAGTACTTAGCTATGTATTTATTCAATCCAGGCCAATAGAATTGTTTCCTGGTGGTCGTGATCATCTTTTGGTATCCTGGATGACCAATATAGGGTATTTTATGTAGTTCATCCATTATGAACCTCTTCAAGTCATCACGATCTGGAATATACAATCTATTTCTGTAAGTTAGCAGACCTCCTTCTATCATCTAGTAGTCTTCATACTTTATCCCTATGGGTTCTTGCTCCAGGTACAAGGTCACGGTATGGAAGAATGTGTATGTTTCTTGTGCATTCCTGAATATTTCCTTGACATTCGTCTCGCAGGTGCTCACTGCTTCCAGGTGAATTGTTTTCATACTTCTACTAAGGGCATTGACCACCTTATTTTCCTTTCCTTTAATATGTTTGATTTCAAAATCAAACTCGCTAAGGAGGGCCATCCACCTAGCTTGTCTGGCATTGAGCTTTGGTTGGTCAAACAGATATCGCAATCCATAGTGGTCTGTCATAAGTAAAAATTTCCTTCCCAGGAGGTAATGCCTCCACATTTTTTAGGCATGCACTATGGCGGCCAACTCTAGATCATGGGTCACATAGTTGACTTCATGCTCATTCAATTTTCGGGATTCATAGCAGAACACACTTCCTCCTTGCATAAGGACTCCTTCGAGCCCTTCCTTGTAGGCATTTGTGCACATGAGGAAGTCAACTTCGGGATCGACGATCTTCAACATGGGTGTGTGGGTCAGTAGATGTTTTAGGGTTTGAAATCTTTCTTCACATTTTTGTGTCCACGTGAATTTAGTCCCCTTCTTTTGGAGGGTAGTGATTGGACACCCAATCTTGGAGAATCCTTTTACAAATATCCTATAGTATCCTGCTAAGCCCATAAAGGATCTGATATCCGAAACGTCTTTTGGGGTAGGCCATTCCATGATAGACCTAATCTTGTTAGGGTCTACTGCTACTCCTTCTTTAGATAGGACATGTCCCAAGTAATGTATTTTCTTCTGGAAAAAGTCACACTTGCTAAATTTGGCATAGAGCTGATGTTCTCTTAGCACTTGAAGTAAAAGCCTAAGGTGTTCCTCATGTTCCTCTCTATTCTTGGAGTAGATTAATATATCGTCAATAAAAACCAATACAAATTTGTCTAGGAATTTTCTGAGCACATTGTTCATCAAACACATAAAAGTGGCAGGGGAATTGGTTAATCCAAATGGTACTACCACAAACTCATAGTGACCATATCTCGTCCTGAAGGCAGTTTTGTGGATGTCTTCACCCTTGATTCAGACTTGATGGTATCCAAATCTCAAGTCAATCTTTGAGAAGATGGAAGCACCTCCCAATTGATCAAACAGGTCATCGATCCTAGGTAAGGGGTACTTGTTCTTTATGGTCACCTTATTGAGTTGTTTATAATCTATGCACAGTTGAAGGGTACCATCTTTATTTTTCACAAACAGGATTGGTGCTCCCCATGGAGACACGTTGGGTCAGATATAGCCTTTGTCCATCATTTATTTTAGTTGTAATTTAAGCTCAACTAGCTTGGGTGTGCTCATCCTATAGGGTGTCCTAGACACTGGCATTGCCCCTGGTGCAAGTCCTATCGAGAATTCAATGTCCCTCCTTGGAGGTAGACCCGGTACCTCCTACAAAAATACATCTCTATATTCTCTTAGTGTGGGGTGGTCTTCGAGGCTTGGTTTGTCATCTTCAATTGATTTCAACACCTGTATCACATATAGTGGACATCCCTTTCTACAATACTTTCTCATTTTAAGACCTGATATCTGTCTCAGTGAGACAAGTTTTTGGATCCCTTGAAGGGTTATCCTTCTTCCTTCTTCACTTACACATTCTAAAGTTTTATGGTAACAGTCTAGTCTGGCTTTATGTGTGGCTAACCAATCCATACCAATCAACAAGTCATACGATCCTAGGGGCAATATGTTAAGGGTTGCTTGGGTAGGGAATTCACCCATAGTGAATTGGCAAGCTAGTATAACCTTCGCTACCTTTCTTTTGGTGCCAGTGGCTAACTGTACCAACCATGGTTTGGCGTGTTTATGTGGCTATAATTTACACTTACCAACAACCTTAGGGTCTATGTAACTCAAATTTGAACCAGGGTCAATTAGAATAGACACTAGATAGTTGGTGATCATACCTTCTATTTCCACCACTGAAGCTTGGTGGTTAGCTTGGTTATTATCCAAGGCTGCATAAATTTGCGGCACACTCCTGGCCACGTCATTGATGGTGATAGCTTCTTGAACGTTGTAAATTCTTCGGTTGTTCTGTTGTCAGTGTGGGCAGTCCCTCAGTAGATGTTCTTCTCCACAACCCCAACATTTCAAAGGTTCTCTCTTTGGGTTATCAGTATTTCCTGGGGAAGATCTAGAAGGTTTATTTCTGCCCAAGGAGGGGAAGTTTTTTTGGTGTACACTTCGGGCTAGGAAGATCATCCTTGAGTTATTTTTATAGTTTTTAAATCTTGGGGATTTAAACCCATTTTTTTGGAATCTCGAACTATTCTTCTGCTTCCAGCCTTCGCGAGGTTCTGTTTGATGCCCAAGTTGTTAATGACAATATATTTCCTTTTGAATACTGTGTTCTAGGGTCTTTGGCTCATCGAACTCAATCCTGTTCTGATAGTCCTTAGGTAGTCCACTGAGGAATCATTGCACCTTTGCCTTTTCTGCTTTTATATAGGGTACATACCTCAGCAAATCGAGGAATCTGCTGACATATTCCTCTATGGTGAGTTGTCCCAGCTTGAGTTCATAGAATTCTTTAGTCATTTCGTCGAAATATTTTTCTAACAGATACTTCTTCCTGAAGTATTTATCAAAATGTTCCCAAGATAGGCCCTCTTCGTGAATCCCTTTTACATTTTTAAGGTCTTCCCACCAAATGGAAGCCTTTCCATTCAAGTTGAAGGTGGTTACTCGGGCCTTCAAGTTCTATGAGAAGTCATGGACTCTAAAATACTTCTTTAGTCCAAGCAGCCAGGCCTTCACATCCTCTCCCTTCTTTATTTCACCGTCAAAAGAGGGTGGTTTGACCTTCTTGAATTCTTCGAGATTATGACTCTTGGAATTCTTTCGCTTCTTCCGTTTTCTCCGGGAATAAGAACTAGTTTTGCTGCTAGAAGATCCCTCCGAGTTGCCAGGTTTCTTTCCAGAGGAATCGTCCAAAACTTGTCTGTTATCTCTAGGGTGGACCTTTCTTGAGGTTCTCTTCCTAGTGTGGCCACTTAAAAGACCACGTTTTTGTATCTCAGGTGGACTTCGACTTTTCTTTGTCTATCTTCGATCCGCGTGACTGGTGTCAGGTTCATGCTGCAATTTTCTTTGTATGTCGGATAAAATCTGTAGTAAGACTGCATTAATTTTCGTTTGCTTCTCTTGCTCTTTTATCATCCTCTCGTTGTTGGCCTTGTAGCTATGTAGTTCGACCATGAGGCTCCTCACAGTCTCAGCTAGATCTGGAGGGGTCCCTACCGCCCTCCTTTCATCAGACTCTTCATCTCTATTATGGGAGCCATGCCCCACTTCATGGTGAGTCACCATTCTATGCATCTGCAGTTTCCTGCAGTTGATCGTCCTCTTGTGTGTAAAAGAAAGAAAAATGTTTGTTGTTAGTCAATATTTATATTCATTCATAACCAATGCATAATTCATATTTTTCTCATGCACACACAATAGGAGTTTTCATTCTTAACTTCGGCTTTTGATAAAGGGGGTTAAAATAGAGGGTTACTCCTTTTAAGAGTACCTCGAATGGAGTCTCTACGCAACTCGTTCATGAGCCCAAGCAGGCCAAGTGTTGTAATCATGCTCTGATACCAATTTGTAACACATCCACTACGACATAATATATTTTTTGCCTTTTTCTCTCTCCTATTTATCTCTCCTTTTTCTCGAGGGACAGAATCCCCAAGTTCCTATGAAAGTTCCTACGAGGTCCTAGTGCAGGCTAGCCCTTCCTGTCGGAACCTTCCCTAAGCCAACCCATCGGTTCTTTCATTAAAAAACCATCTTGTACAACTCAAGTACCAAGCGTAGGCTTCACCTCCATGTGATCATCGGTTATGACCCATGCTAAGACAAGAGGCGCCTTTTTCACTTCACGACTCAGTGATCCAAGAGGGTTGAGTCTTTCGAGTCTTCAAACCCTGAAACTCGAAATCCTATCCTTGGTGAGATCGACAGCTGTGAGTCTCTCCCCTGATCTGATGGTCCTAGCCGTATCGAGACTTCGGTAACCGGTAGTTCGAAATGCAAGAGGGTTGAGTCTTTGAACTCTTCAAACCCCGAAACCCAAAATCCTACCTTTGGTGAGATCGACGGTTGTGAGTCTCTCCCCTGATCTGATAGTCCTAGCCATATTAGGACTTCGGTGATCGGGAGTTCAAAATGCAAGAGGGTCGAGTCTTCCAACTCTTCAAACTCTGAAACCCGATACGTGAGTTCTTGTACGAGATCCGATGACCTTCGATGATGTGGATCCAACGGTATAGATCTCTTTGGAGTTTCATGAACTAGGAGTTCACGATGCAATGACTCCAGAACGATTGTCACTCAGATCACCGAATTTTGATATGGGAATTCGTGTAGGAGATCAATAACCCTTGTTGATCTGGATTTGATGGTCACTATCCCTCTTGAGCTTAAGTGCATTGAAGGACACTTAGTCTTAACCCCTTTGCTGTTCTACGAGATCCAATGGCTTACGGGATTTCAGAGCTTTCCCCGAACTTTGACTGCTCACCACGTATCTCCTTCAATGGACGGTCCAGATCCTCCCAGAGTTTTGTGAACCGGGATTTCACGACTTGCAAAGATGAAGGGTCTTTCCCTTTGGTCTCTCGGGTGCTGAAATGCTGAAACGCCGGAACCTATTCATGCTAAACTAATGGTCCAGATCATTCCTGGATCAACGACCACGATCACATCGCAATTTCACAAATCGTGAGTTCATGTAATCCTACACTTTGACCACTCCAATTCGTGGGTTAGCGAAATGCTACCTGACTGCCATGTGTCCTATGCCGATGAACGGTTCCGAATACTTTGGGACTTTCAAGACATTGCCAAGTCCATTCTCCTGTTTAAGAAAAGGTTAAGGTTGACAGGCAATAGAGCTCCGATAGATCCTTCAGAGGGTTCTTGGTTAAATTATCCCTAGGCTTGGTGACCTGACTAAAATCCTTCCTAATTCATCGACCTATAAACTCTGTGGTAGGAGTAAAGAAAAACCGTGGGGTTACTATCATGGTAGTCCTTTCAAGGGAATCACTCTGATTCTAGAGTGCGAGGAAGATTCCTGGGAGAAGTGCCTTCGGGAAATTAAGCCAGGGCATAGCATGAGCCAAGTAGATGGGACAATTTTCCAGGGCACAGACTCGTATCCTGAACCTATTCATTCTATACCTAGACCTATTATGGTCATATAAGTATAATCATGCATCCATTGTTCCCAAATCAAAACACAGGCAAACACTTCCGTACAGAAAACATTCATGAGCATATAAAACAGGAGCATGCGTTCGTGATATGCTAATTTAAATTACAAGACATGACACTTATCAGAAAAACACCAGGCATGTTGTGAATGCTGAGAAGGGTGCTTATTTCCACCCAACTGTAGGCTTAGTGAATCCATACAGATTTACCACTAGCCACCCCCGAGATAGACCACGATGCTTGGAGATTCAGTCTCCTACTTCCTGCTCAACGGAAGTCCATAACGAAGGTTTTGTCTCCCCTTCTCCACTATTCAAGACTCTCTATATCTCTAGAGTTCCTTCCGTCTTCTCTCCTATGATCCCTGTCGTGTGTCCTCTCCTCCTTATCCCCCATGCTTCCTTTCTTGCCTTGTTCTGCAAGGTAGCATGTAGCGCAAATTCCTCCATCTGTGGTCAGGTCTGGGAACTTCTACGGATGGGTGGTTCACCCCCATCCCCTCATTAACTCATGAGGAGCCTCACCACCTACCATCCTGGCAAGTAATTCATTCTAGGGTCAGAGAACCGCTTTGGTCTTAGAGCCAGTAAATACCAATACGGTATTGGTTCGGTGGAAGTTAACGCCACCATTACAGGTTCCTTCCACCACCTTTCATTAGCTATCGTGGTCTCTTTCAGCACATCCCCCTCCCAACAATCATGAAACACATATTCATAACATTATTTACATCCATCGACTTTTTATACAAAGGTCCGTCAAATCAAACATTCACATCTTTGAGTTTTCCATAGTTCTTGGCCAATATAGTTATTTTTTACAGACTGGAGGAAACAAGGTGTTACAATTCCCTCCCCATTAAAGGAACATCATCCTCGATGTTCTATCTATCAAGAATACATGTATGTATAGAAGTAAACAAAATCGGATATGCCTATTTCATGGCATCTTCCATTTCCCACGTAGCCTCATCTAGGCCAAAATGCTTCCATTGCACCTTGACCTGTGCAATGGTTTGGTTGTTGAGTGGGGTTTCCTTTCTGTCCAATATGCATTGAGGTTCTAGCAGGAATTCTCACTCCAGTTCCACCTGGATCACAGACCAGTCGATTACATGATTAGAATCGTGTACATATTTCTTCAATAATGAAACATGGAAAACATTATGTGCTTTTGCTATGGGAGGAAGTGCTAGCCTATAGGCTACAGGTCATACTCTATCTATAACTTCAAAGGGTCCACAATACCGAGGTGCAAACTTGGCACAAGCTCCCATCTTCAGGGAACTCTTCCTAGGCCTAACTCTGAGATATACGTGGTCTCCCGCCTTGAACTCTCTTGGAGTTCTCTTTCGATCGGCGTAACTTTTCTATCGGTTCTGAGTGACCTTTAGATTTTGTTTTATTCGAATAACTTGTTGTTCCATTTATTTCAACATGTCGGGTCCAATAGTAACTCTGTTTACGGGATTACTCCAACTGACTAGAGTGTTGCACGACCTACCATAGAGGACTTCAAAAGGACTTGTCTTCATGGATTCTTGGTAGCCGTTGTTGTAGGCAAATTCCACCAGTGGCAGGTAATCTTCCCACTTTTTGGGTTGATGCATTACATGCATCCTTAGAATGTCTTCTAATATTTGGTTCATTCTTTCTGTCTATCCATCGGTTTGAAGATGATAGGTAGTGTTAAATATTAATTTGGTCTCCAGACCAACCATCAAGGATTTCCAAAAGTTGGAAGTAAATTTAGTGTCTCTGTCAAACACGATCTCTTTAGGCATACCATGTAGTCTGAATATCTCCTTCATGAATATGTTGGTGATGTCTATTTCCTTGCAAGTTGACTTGATGGGGATAAAATGAGGGAACTTGCTCAATTTATCCACCACTACCATGATGGCGTCATTCTGTTTGGTCGAGGTTGGTAATAATCCTGCTGGGTGTCAGTGTTCTGCTTTAACCTGTTGGCACTCTATGGATTTGGCTATGTACTCAGCTATGTATTTCTTCAATCCAGGCCAATAGAAATGTTTCCTAGTGGCCGTGATCATCTTCTGGCATCTTGGATGACTAGTATAGGGTATTTTATGTAGTTCATCCATTATGAACCTCTTTAAGTCATCACAATCTGGAATATACAATCTGTTTTTGTAAGTTAGCAGACCTCCTTCTATCATCTAGTAGTCTTCATACTTTATCCCTGTGGGTTCTTTCTCTAGGTATGAGGTCACAGTCTGGAAGAATGTGTCTGTTTCTTATGCATTCTTGACTCTTTCCTTGACATCCATCTCGCAGGTGCTCACCACTGCCAGGTGAATTTTTTTCATACTTCTGCTAAGGGCATCGACCACCTTATTTTCCTTTCCTTTAATATGTTTGATTTCAAAATCAAACTCGCTAAGGAGGACCATCCACCTAGCTTGTTTGGAATTGAGCTTTGGTTGGTCAAACATATATCACAATCCACAGTGGTCTGTCATAAGTACAAATTTCCTTCCCAGGAGGTAACGCCTCCACATTTTAAGGCGTGAACTATGGCATCCAACTCTAGATTATGGGTCACATAGTTGACTTCACGCTCATTCAATTTTCGGGATTCATAGTAGACCACACTTCATCCCAGGCACATGCAATTTAACCCAAGAATTGAGTCAGGATGGGGGTTCATCCTCCATTCTGTCATCGGTTGTATGAACTGTTGGAGTTCGTGAATGACCTTTGCTAAATTTTCCTGTCATGCAATCCTAAAAACTAGAACTGAAAGTCAACTGGTCTATTCCTGTGAGTTATGTGGCCTCTATATTCATCCTTTGCAATGTTCATGCACGCACCTGAGACCCGAAATTCGTCACCTAATTCATTCTGTGAACCTTCCATACTCCGCCTGAGTTCACTGGAATCCTTCCCGAGAACTATTTTGTCTCTACACTGGACCTCCGCATAGCCATGCACCTCTGAAGCCGACCCGCATCTTCTGTGAAACGTGAGCAATTGTCTATGTCATGTGTGTTATAACTGTGGGCTTTTGTGGCCATGCAATCCCTTGGCTGAGTGTGATTGGCTACTGTCATATGTTCCTTTCTAATCCTTGTTGTCCTCCTTGTGTTGGAACAGAGTTGAAGAAGCGAGCTATCAGGCTTGTGTGCAACACTCTCTCCAAGTGAGAGAGGTGGTTGTGGTTGAAGAAGTAGGTTGTCAGGCCTATGAGTGACTCTCTCCAAGTGATAGACTGTGAAGAAGAAGTGGGAACTCCTAGAAGGAGTCATGTAGCTACCACAGAGCTCAGAGAATTCCAGTCCGGTTTGTTGTTGAAGCCCAAGGCAAGGGAGGTTTAGCAGCCGAAGGACTATCTTGGTGACAATGAAGGTTTATACTCCTAGGGTGGGACATGCATGTGGGGAATAAGAGTCTATGAGAAGTGGGCATAAGTGGATCTTGGGAGAGAATCCTTCCTCATAAACTGTGTGTCTTTCGTTGACCTTGCCTAGCCTAGGATTCCCTTACCCGGTGGAGCTTAGTCCCAGCTCGGGGGTGACCTACTGCTAAGAGTGATGAGCAGTGTGGTCTAAGGCTGGGAGGTTCATGGAAGTTCTACAAACAGTTGGTGGTCTATTACAGTTTCAAATATAAGTATCATTATGTGTTTTAATTTCGTACTTAATTAAAATGCATGTTTTGTGATACTTGTAATATTATAATGTATTTTGTTGCTAGTTTGAATTGTTGTTAATTCTTTTTAAGTCTGTATGACAGCAGTAAATCCATGTCAAATGTCTTAATTTGATTTAATGCTTATTCTTTATAAATAATGCATGTTATATATTTAAGTATGAGAATTTTTCCGCGAAGTAGCGTTTCCCGACAAGTGCGTTGATGGTCGTGGACATTACAATATGGTATCAGATCCATGTTTTCAATGCTGAGCCTAGATGGGCCAGATAAGTGGTCTTTGGAACCAAGGTTTCGAGTGGAAATCGTGTTCGGAGGAACCAATTTTGAACCTTAGATTGTTTATGAGTTCCAATGGGTTACATTGGTCATGTTATGAAGCTTAGGATGAGTAGCGATGGAATAAAACCGCAGTCAACGTGGTATTTGACCACAAAGAGAGAGGGCTCAACACTAGGGGTGCTAGAGTCGTAGGATCTCTTCAGACAAAAGGGAAATTTAGTGCGACCGTTATATTTGGAGAAGGTACAGGAGGGTTATCCTGGAAAGCCTTTGGAGTTCGACAATTGGGAGAAGTGGGGTGCGTGAAGGCATAAATGCCTGAAACCCCAAAGTCCCAAGGGAGATCTACACCGTAGATATGGAGAAAAGAGATTGATCATTGGATCAAGCAGAAGAGAAGATTGTAATTTTGGGAGTTTGGTTGTCGAGGGAAGTGGGATGTGTCGTTTCACAAACTCCCAAATTCTAAAGTTCCAAAGAGAAAGAGTAGACGTGGTGGGGTTGGATGATGTCGCTAGTATTCCGCCATGTGGCATCCTATGTGAGCAGGGTTAGTGCGGCCCAAGTTTATGTAACATAGTTAAGGGTCAGAGGACCCACAATGTCGTTGATCACAATACATCAAGGTCAACAGCCAGGATACATTGTGGGGACCCAAGCTGCACGGAAGATAATTATCCAAGGTGGTTCCACAATCCAAACCGTGGTTTCATTGAGGGGTTACGTGTCAGCATCAAGAGAATTGCGGAATGAAGGGCGGGTTACTCCAAAACCACCATTGCATGCCCCCGAAATTGGGAAAATGATAAGTAGTGTAAGGTGATGATGTCACCTAAGGTGATGACATCACCTAAGGTGATGATGTCACCTAAGGTGAAGTGGAAGTGTTTGGGGTGTGCGGATGTGAAATCTTATGAAGTCCTGAAGTAACGGAACTCAGATGCCTGAGGTTCCACAATGAGTGTCAGTTGTTGGATGCTGGGTAGACGTGGATGGTTGATCATCCCTACGTCACGAGTTCTTTAGTCCAAAATTCGGGAAGTTGTTGTGAAGTGCTTTGAAACCTCCCAAAACGCGAAGTCGCAAAGCGCCCTTTTTGCTAAGCGAGTGGTCACGACCCATGATCATGTGTGTTGGGGATTAAGAGAGAAGGGGATAGATCCAAAAGGATTGTTACGGAACCGAGTAGAGCTCGAACAATTCATGAAATCTGAACGTTTTCTGAATTCAAATTTTTTTATGAATGTTGTGGGATTTGTTAAGGAATAATGGCTTGAAAAATTCTGGTTGTCTGGACATTGTGTTTGCAGAATTTTAGCGAGTACGAGAACCGAGTAGAATTTCCACTGAGTGCAAAAGAAATGGAAGAGACACAAAATGCTTCCAGTTCAAAGAATGAAGCTAAAGGGATGGATGTTCATTTGGGAGTTGAAGGGTCGAACTCCAATGGGAATAGAGAAGAGATAGATAAGGAAGGGCATATGATGAAGATCATTGAAAAATTGTAGAAAGATGCCCAAACTCATGGAACAGATAGCATAAAAATCAGTAAATCTCGGGATAAAAAGGTGAATTCAACTTAAATTTGATGAAGAGTCTGGAGAGAATATAAAATAAGTTGGACCAGGAGAGAGACTCAAGAAAAACTGGGAGTCACCCGACTTCTGGGGGAAGAAGATCAAGGAGTGTTGGTAAACACCATCATCACTCCCAAGGTTGCTCCAAGAGGAGGGAACATAGTAGTTTAATCCCATCTCCTACCAGAAATCACAAGAGATCTGGAGTGGATGAACTGAAGGGAGAAATGAACAAGATTAAGCCTTCAACATTTGATGGAGAACATAAGGAGGAAGATGTCGAGACATGGTTTCTTGACATGAGGAAATATTTCCAACTGCATAATTATCCCTCTCATGCAGAAGGAATAATTGCAATGTATCAATTGAAGGGAAAGACATCCATGTGGTGGCATCAGCTTGTGTAGGTGCAACACATTAGAGAGAAAGATATCACTTGGAAAGAATTCAAGAGATATTTCAAGAAGAAATAATTGACTAAAATATACTATGATAGAAAGATGAAAGAGTTCTTTGAACTCAAGTTGGGCAGCATGACCATTGATGAATACGAATGAAGGTTTTTGGAATTATTGAAGTATGTTTCATTCATCAAGGATGAGACTGTCAAGATTCAAAGGTATCTGAGTGGACTTCCACCTTCCACTGGGGACAAGATCCAGTATGATGACCCAAAAACTATGGAAGAAACGATAAGAAGAGAAAAAATCTTATATGAGCAACAAAGAGAGAAGCCTACTTTCTGGAAGGCTTGGGAAGACAAGAAGAAATTCAAGATAGATCAGAGGAAGAAGGGAACTAAGCCACCCTTTTTCAGAAACAGTTCTCAAGGACAACCTTCTTTTAGAGATCTCGGGAAGGTTGAAGTAGGTGGGAAAATGCTAAGACCTCCACCTATGGAATGTTTGGGTTCTAAACAAAACCATAGGTATAGATATTGCCCCCACATAAATGATAAAATGAGAGCTGTCCACAATGTACATCAGGATGAAGTAGTGGAGGACATGGGTAGTAGAATGCCAAGGATCTACGCAGCCCTGGACAACAAGCAAGTTGAATATCAGTCGCACATGATTGAATTGGAAGGTATGATTAACAACCAACATTTACTATTTTAATTGATTCAGGGGCTAGCCAAAGTTATATAGATCCTAGAGTGGTGGAAAGTTTTCATTTGTCGAGAAGAAAACATGAAAAGTCTTGGTTAGTGCAGTTGGCTATAGGAACCAAGAGGAA
>CBVK0100374980.1:0-18540 GCA_900067695.1 Picea abies | reverse complement strand
GCACTTTCCATTGCAGAAGCCAAGGGATGGGAAGTCCATCAAATGGATGTGAAGAATGCATTTCTTCACGGAAATATCTCTGAGGATATCTATATGGAGTAGCCCCGGGGATTTATGCAGGATTCATCTTTGGTCTATTGAATGAAGAAATATATTTACAGCCTCAAGCATGCTCTAATGGAATGGTATGCCAAGATGGAATCCTACCTACTATCACACAAATTTGTACATTATAAGTCAAACCCAAATGTTTAAATGCTCAGGACAACTAATTCACTTCTACTCCTTGTTTTGTATGTTGATGATTTGTTGATCACAGGTTGCTCGACTTCAACAATTTTTGTAGTCAAGAGGATTCGACATGACAGGTTCTTGATGACGGATATGGGTTCGCTACATTTCTTCCTTAGACTTGAGATCAACTAGGATGCATCAAGAATCAAATTGTCTCAGGCCAAATATGCAGGAGATCTCCTTGAAAGATTTCACATGATAGACTGCAAGTCTACCCCGACTCCTTTCCTATAAAGAGTCAAACTTGAGAATGGTTGGGACACTCCACTGGTTGATAGCACACTGTACATACAGCTAGTAGAAATATTTTTGTATCTCACACACTCCAAACCATACCTCTCTTATGAAGTGAGAGCAGTCTCCAGGTTCATGTAGAAGTCGCATGAGATACATTGGAAGGTTGTAAAGTGTATCCTTCGATATGTACATTGAACCATCACCTTTGGGATTCCATATTTAGCAGAATATACATTAGACCTAATTAGGTTCATTGATTCTGACTGGGATGGCGATATCATTGATCACAAGTACACATCTGGTTACTCACTTAGTCTTGGTTCTAGGCCTATCTGTTGGTCGAGCAAGAAGAAGGTTGTTCTTTATCTATCTTCAGACAAGGTAGAGTACATAAGGGTAGTTAACATAACCATTCAAGATATGTGGCTACAATATTTTCTCACTGAGTTGGGAATTCAGTTTCATCGGTCGATCGTCATCTGATGTGACAACCAGAGTTCTGAATAGATCCATTTCATAGGCAGTGGACGAAGCACATCGAGATCCACATGCACTACATACAGGACTTAGTACACGAGGGGATCATCGACCTGCATGTTTTTCCTTCAGTATAACATACTAAAGACATCTTCACGAAAACCTTCACTGAGCAAAAGTTCCATTCTCTGTGCAGTTTTCTTGGAGTGAAGGACACAATTACCTAGCAACTGTCAACTTTCTTATTTTTACATACATTGTACTTTAAGGGGGGGATTTTACCATGAGTTTTCCCCTCTATCCTCATTTTATTTTTGTGTATCTTTTGTATTTGGGTACCTAACATGACCTCTTTGTCGGGACCCATTATTTATTTTCACCATAGTGATGTTTAGGGGTGGTGTTTGAGATACTTCACACACACCTAAGATTTGTTTTTCCTAAGGTTTTACCTATGTTTATTAGTCATTATCCAGTTTCCTAAAATTTAAGGAGAATATTCTCTTCAGTTTGATCAGTTGAGTGGAGTCTAGATGCTACATTGGGATTATCACCATGCAGCATTGGGATCATCACCATATAATGCACATTTTCCTTGGGATCATCACCAGACTAGCGCATTACTCATGATTCCCTTATCTCCTCCTCACTTCACTTTGTTTCAGTCAGTTAACTGAAGACTGATAGACTAGTTAACTCAAACTAGGTGGCAGTTCAATCTCATAACTGCCTGAGAGACTAGACTAGGTGTCAGTTTACTCCCGTAACTACTAGTGTGTGTCCAGATCACTCTAGAACACCACTATGGTGAATTGGATTATCTTCTAGTGCACATTAGTTATGTTATACAAATCATATCATGTGTAAATTATCATACATTCATTTGGTTAATGAGATTTATTCCATTCTTTCTCTCTTGCTTCTCTTTTCTTCTATTTTCTCTGCAAATGTGTATGTCAATTCCTAGGTAGATCTATTATATGCAGGTTCAACACATTTACATGAATTATATCTCCTTTTTAGTTGAGATTTGTTGAATTAAATGTAGATTTCCTATCTTACAGTTTGAACTTTTAGAAAGCATAATTTAGAGGTGTGATTGCATCATGAAGAATTGATTGATTGATATTTTGATAGCATGATTGTTTAATTATAAGCATTACAAAGGAAATTGTAGTCTGCATTTATCTTGCAATTAACCTTGAAATAAAATACAACCCCTGGTTTGATAATTAATGTGAGTTCTTTTTAGTTGTTCTGTAAGGACATATAAAAGCACCAATAATATGCATGTTGATATGATAGTTGGCATGAGACTCTTTCATAGAAGAAAGGAAAAGTAACTAGTTTGAGACAAGAATTCAACAAGTTAAAGTATTGCATGCATATAACATAGAACCAATATGACTCGTTGTAATGGTTATTCCATAAACAATTTTCTTTGAATTTTTTTTTTATTGGGTTAAGAATAGAGTTCGAATATGGTTGGTCTGAAGTAACCATATTGAATCCCACACCCTATTACTTGGTTTCTATTGAGCAGTTTTCTACGAAATTACTTTGATTTTAATAATGGATTCAAGATATACAATACTTGAAGGTTAATTTTATCCATTGATTCTCTGGTCATAGTTAGAGGAGTAAGAATACTTTCTTTTGAAGATATAGCATACTTTTGATCATACAATATGAAATGTTTGATTGAAATTATGTTTATTTTGGATGTTATAAGAAACTGAACTAATTGATTTATTTGGATGATTGTAGAGGAATAATTTCCCATTCATAACTACCATTTTTGATAAGTTAGTTTTCCTTATCCTTACTCATTAAAATCCCATTCCTCATTTTTTTTCGTTTCCTATATAATTAAAGAAATGGGAAACATAAAGGATACATAATTGAAGTATGTTGTTAACCTGATGAAACAAGGACATAGCTAAACGATAAGTTATGTTGTGGGGGATTTTTTTTTGCAATATATAGTTATGGTTGAAAGATATGAGGTATTGAACAATATTTCTTTTTAATACACTTCTATGGTTCACAATTTTAAAAGGAAACAATTTGTATGTATGAAGATTGTAAAATTGAATAAAGGAGGTCATATGTTTTGAAACTATTACTATATAGATCTATTTTACCTCATTAATTTCACTTTGCATAAGTCATTTCCCCAAATCCCTTTCATTAAGATCCTTTTCCCATTTGCGTCCTATTTATATAATTTAAAAATATGCATGCAACTTAATGTAATCGACATGATAAAAGAGGAAAAATCAAATGATGTGAAAGTATTTGGAAATAATTTGGGTTGATTTTAATCAGGATGACATGATTTAAAGTTGAGGAGTTGTACAATATTATTGGAATTTTCTGTACATATCTTTAAAAATGGAGGTTTGTACATGACAAATATTATGGTTGGATGTTGGAAGAGTTTGGATTGTTGTCCCTATTTTCACTTTTCCCTTTAATCTACTATTTTTATTGCGTGGTTTTGTTAGTTTCAAAGTAAATTTAATCATGATGAAAAACTATGTTAGATGTTTTATCTCACTATGTCTTATGCATGTACTAACTTGACTATGAAGGACATACATGAGCTTCTTCAGCAAGGGTAGCAGCAAAGGAGGAAACTGAGAAAGAAGGGGATATTGCCTAATACATTTTGGAAACTTGGGGCCATAATAAATCAAGGTTATCTATTCACTTTGATATTGACTCTGATGAATTTCAGAAATTAATCCAAAATGGGCACTTAAATATTGATGGACAACATGTGTTTCCTTAGCCCCAAGTACCTATTAATGTTATATTGTTGCCTCACCCTACTATTTTTAAAGTTCCTGAATCACCTGTGCAACCTCATAATTATGGATGAGGTAATATACCTACCAATAATTATTTTGGTTCCAATAAATGGCCCATTGAACCCCCTCCTCCTCAAGTTCATGTTGTTGCCACAAATGCATATTTTCCTTCTCCTACAATTCATCAAAACCTACCATGTCATACTTTGCTATCAATTGCTACTAATGCATATATGCCTCCTCCTCCCCCTCCTCCTCCAAAATATCACAGAACTACTCCTTGTGGCTCTCAAGTTGACAAATGAAAACAACCAATTACTTCTACCAACGTGGCCAAGTCCTCTTCTTCTTCTCACTCCAATATTAAATAATCAAGCAGTGGTAAGAGAAGTTTAAATGATATGAATCCAGAGGTAGCTCAATTGGAAGAAAAGAAGTCTCAGTATGAAAACTTCATCGAGGAAAGGGAAGAATTTTTCAAAAATAAATTCCCTACACTATTTTGATTTTATTTATTATAACATTTTACTATGACACTATTTTGGGACAGATGGAAAAACAATGATATTTATTTTTGAAACATTAAAATATCATGTTTAATTTATGGGAGATACAAGTAATATATTCCATAATGTTTTGAATGCGTCTTTATGGTATGCTATATGATGCTAATTTTTTATATTGATGAATATGTGGAGTGACAAGGAAAATCTATAATTGATTATTGAAGTAAAGGATGCATAATAGAGGGGGACCCCACCAATTTACTTATTATAGTATTTATTAATTATCCTTATCATAAAATTACTTGTCCTATTTATTAACTAAAGTTATTTAGCTTAAATAACTAAAAGTAGTTCAACTACTTGGATATCTACCTTTTATATAATAAAAGAAAGAAAGAAGGACAAGGAAAGCATGAGGAATTAGAGAGAAACACTTACAACAAGGTTTTTTCTTGTTTCATATTGGGATTTGTAAATTTCATTCTTCCATTTTCTGAGTTATTTAAGAGATAAATCCTCTTGTTGAGAGAAGGATCATTCTAAAGGTGGTAAAGAATAAAAGACTAAGAAGCATTGATATTTGACATGCTTTAGAAGTTCATTCATTTCCCTTGACATTCTATGTAGTTTTATTAGAATTATTGAATTAATTTTTAGTTCTGATTAATATTATTTTGTAGAGTCAAGACTTGATGATCTTCTGGCTTGGTTGTTCTTGTACATTTAAGTCTTAGTCATTTTATTTCAGACACTAGTTTTCTTTGTATGATTGTTAAAATTACATCCTAGACTTCTAAGTCTGATTTTGGTCCATGTCAGATAGTTGTCTTAGGTTGATGGATAGTTGGTATGGAGTGTTAGTTGTCATTAATGTCAACTATTGGAGAGTGATATTGTATATTGATGTCAAACCTTAGTGATTGATGTCAACCCTTGGAGAAAGTCCGGTAGCGAATTCAGGTAGCACAGAGTTTTGGGTAATGAACCCAAGGTTGTTTCATGTATAATGGTATGCGTTTTAATATATTTCAGCATAATACTATTCTTGATGGATATTACATGTCATTCCATTTCTGGTGGTATGTGGAACATCACATAACTCCGTGGAAATTAAGAGTTGTGGCTAGTCCTGAAACTAGTCTAAAACAGGTGTTTCGGGTAAAAATGTCATAACTTATTCATAACATATCCAAATTTAGTAAGACCAAATGTATTTGTTAGAGTACAGTCTTTAGTGTTTTGTGTACATGTTTCAGATCCATTAAACAAATATTCTATGCGGGGCCTTCTCTACAAGTTTGCTCTCTAGAATAAGACAAAATTCAACAAGGTATGCCATTTTTTCTATAACTCCTTTTCTGAGAGGTTCCAAGTAGTGACACATGGAGGAATTGCACAAAACACACTGAAGAACATTGTGTACTATTTCCATATCTTTATTCATTACAAGTACATAGTTATGATTATTTCAAGTTAGGGTTATTGACTAATCCAAAACTAGTCATGTGAGACTAAAGTAAAGTTTGATGAAAATGATAGTCTCTTGTTGTTAAAGTTAAGGAAGGTTTTCATGTATGTGATCATATACATCATGTCCATTACAAAGTTACAAATCATATTTGGATGATGAAATTGATTAGGGATTTTGGTTGAGGTACATGTTGGGTACATGGTTGAGACAAGTAGTTGATGAATTGGCACATACATGAGGTGTATAGTTGATGATGTTGGTACATCTTGATGAGTCATATTTGATGAGTAGTTGATACATGATTGGTACATATTTGGTACATGGTTGGAGGCACTTTTTAGTAGTATTTTTGAGACATGGTTGATGGATGATGTAGCATACCTGTATTGGTATATTATTAGAAGCACATATTGATCTTGGTGATGATTTTGAGTTGTTGTGTTATGCTTGGTTGATGCACATATTTGAGAGTTGTCTTGGCAATTGATCTTGGTGAGTAGATCTGATTTGGTTGATAAGATTGATGAGATAGGTTGTTTTGATAGGTTGTTTGGACAGGTTGTTGTGACATGTTATTTGTACAGGTTTGGTGCATGGTTGATGCACTTGTTCATGGAACAGTTTGAGGTATAGGTTGGTGCATGGTTGATGCACTTGTTTATGGTAAAAGATGATTACAGGTTGTTTAGTAAAGTTTAGTGCATGGTTGATGCACTTGTTTATGGTACATGTTGATTACAGGTTGTTTGGTACAGGTTGGTGCATGGTTGATGCACTTATTTATGGTACAGGTTGATAACAAGCTGAGGTACAGGTTGATGCATGGTTGATGCATGGTTCAGGTTATTTTTACAGGTTGTTTGGTGCAGGTTGATTGGTATAAGTTTAAAACAATATATCTCTCAATGATAGTGTGAAATTGGTTCCATCATTCTACTTATACGTCAAGGTGGTTGAACAGGGCAAGGGCAGGTGGTTGTAGCCAGAGAACATAGGGGGTTGTAGCCTCCTTCTGGTTGTAGCCAGAGAATTGGGGAGTTGGAGCTTCCCTCGGGTTGTATCCTGATAAACTAGGGGGTTGGAGCCTCCTTCCAGTTATAGCTAGAAAAGAAAGGAATTTGGTGCTTCCAATGAATGTAATTCTTCAAGACATATAAGAAAAATCATTCTGTGGTTTTCTCCCGCTTTGGGTTTCCAGGGAAAAACAATGGTGTACTATGTATGTGTATGATTGTTCATTTGTTCATTGTATATTTACTCTGCAAATATTGGATGATAATGCTACATTGATATAACACTTGCATTATATGGTTAAAAATGATTAGATTGCTCTATTACTGACTCAGCCCCCCCTCTCAGTAATCCAACAATTGGTATCAGATTTGGTTCCTTCAGGAAACAATTATACCACCGGAATGAGATCATGGATTATTCTGAGAATGGATTACTAATGTTTAATGGTCATAATGGTTTTAAGTATGATATGTGGAGCATAAGGATGAAAGTATTTTTATAGGCACAGGGACATTATATTTGGCTATATGTTGTTACAGGATATGATAGTTCAAAAAGGGAAAAGATTGTAGCCAAGAAGGAATTGAAGATGAATAACAAAATAGCAATGGATTTCATTTGGGAAGGATTACCTAATCCGGTAAGAGAAAAGGTTGGTAAATGTTCATCAGCAAAAGAACTTTGGGATAAGTTACATGACATATATTCTTCACCCATCACGGATTCAAAAAATTTCAAAGAAGATGAAGATACAAATCAAGAAGAATTATATTCACCATGTCAAACATATTTAGAATATGAAGAGTGCATAATCGCCAGAGATATGTTTTTTTTCTTTAATTGTGAAAAACATGGACATATTGAAATAGAATGCCATGAAGGAAGTGAGACAAAAATACAAATTGAAAAAGAAGAAAATTATGCGGCGGAATTGATTAGAGTTTTAGATGAACTAAGAGAAGAAAACAAGTCACTCAAGAAAGAATTGATGAAACAAAAGGAAAGTGTTCACATTTTTGAAGAAGCCCAACAGGTCATCGAGAAATTAAGAAATCAGCTAGAAGAAGCCAAAAAGATCGAAGAAAATATTGAATATCAAAAGAAGTGTTTGGAAGACAACATAGCAACACAGAAGGAAGAAGCAGAAATGAGAGAGAATATATTGACATATCATCTTAAGGAAAGAAATAACGATCTAAACCAGCTTCAGTCAGAGTTTGGTCAAAAAGAGAAAGTACTTGAAGAAGAAATAATCATATTAAAAATTCATCTTGAAGAAGTGAAGAGAACATAAGAAGTCATGAAGTCTTAGATATTAAACAATGAATAAGAGGTTGAGAAACTTGAAGAAGAAGTTGTCACATTGGGAAGTAAAATCGTCAATCTCAAAAGGAACATTGAAGAGACATAAACATCCAGATCAGTTATAGAGAATGAAGAGAGGCACTCTAGGTTGATAGAAATGAAGAATGAAGAAAATAGAAAGAGTTATGAAAAAGTACTCACAGGAAGAAATCATGGTCAACCATAATCTAAGAAAACTATTGAAGATACATCTTCAAGAAGACCATATGTGTTCAAGCCACAAAGAAGCTTCAATCATGATCATGATCAGTCCATACATAAATTCATAAGGAATACACCACAAAGAAGATCATTCACTCCGAGGTATGCAAATTTATTTTATGGTCATTGTTTTTATTGTACTAATTTTGGACATAAGGTTGCAGATTCTAGGGATTATAAAAGAAATGTTCAAGCAAGAAGTGTCCATGTGGCCGCACGTAACATTGAGTGTTAAAAATGTCATAACTATGGACACATAGCGAGTGATTGTAGAATCATGATTGATACTTCCATGAAAGAGAACATTGATATCTGATATAAGAAAGTATGGATAAGAAAACAAGAATACAGGTGAAAAAATACCAGGTACTAGAGATCGCAAGATTGGAAATAAAACGAGATGGAGAAAATTCTATAAAGAAAAAGAAAGATGTTAGATATAGAAAGGTTTGGAAAATAACTTAAAGGAAGGAAGTACAAGTAAATAAGGAACAAGTTCAAGAGATTGTACTTTTAGGAATTGTAGTGAAAGATGAATCCACAGACAGAAAGAAATAGGTCAGAGCTCAGAGAGATAATGAATCTACCAATGAAGATGATGATGAATACACATCAAAGAAAGAATTGCTCTGATCCATTCGGCTTAGAGACTCCAAAGTAATATGAATATTAGACAGGGGAGTCTATGCGATAGCTATGATAGACCAAAGAACCATCCTCTGAGAAGCCTGTAGAGTTTTGGAAGATGGATTCAGAGTAGTCAGTGAGCAGAAGTACAGTTTGATAGGTTAATCAAGACTTCATGATAGTATAGTGATAAATGGGCCCACAATATGGACAGTTGTGCAAGTAGAGTCTTGGACAATATGGACATATATGTATTTGTAAGAACACTTAAAAGGCTTGGACAAATATATGATAGTGGACGAGAGCATGGATTCATATATTGGTTCAGAAAGTGGTTGAGAGAGAAAGGAACATTATCAGAATGGATGATAATTACATAGGAAATGGCTCGAACAATGCTAATGGATTCCAAATTGACAGATATGTTTTGGACACATACAGTGCATACATCATTTCACATTCAAAACAGAGTAATGCTTAGAAACAAGAATGAAAAAACTCCCTACGAACTATGGAAAGGAAGCGCAGACAACAACCTCTACATCAAGGTAACTCAAGGTAATATTTTATTAGTTGAAATTTATGTTGATGATATTGTTTTGGAAGTACTAATGACAGGTTAAGCGAGAAATTTTCAAAGGATATGTAGAATGAATTTGAAATTTCATTACTTGGAGAACTATCCTTATTTTTGGGTCTTCAAATTTGTCAAAGAAACCAAGAAATTTTTATTTCCCAAACCAAGTATATCAAATACATGTTAAAGAGGTTTGAAATGGAAGATTGCAAACTAGTTACCACTCCTATGAAAACCAGTTACAAGTTGAGCAAATATGATGATCCAAATTCTACATACCAGAGGCAATATAGGTCAATGATTGGTAGCTTACTATATGTGACAAAATCCAGACCAGATATAATGCAGGCAGTTGGACAAGTGGCACAATTTCAAGAAACACCAAAGGAATCACATGTATTAGAAATGAAGAGGATTTCTAGATATGTCAAAGGAACAAAAGAGTTTGGATTACGGTATCCAAAAGGAAAGGATCCATCATTTATTGCCTATAGATATGAAGATTGGACAGGTTTCATTAATGATCGATGAAGCACCAGTGGAGCAAAATTATACTTGGGTGAGTGTTTAATATCTTTGATAAGAAATAAACAATCATCAATATCCTTATCTACAACCAAGGCAGAGTATATTGTAGTAGCATCATGTTGTACACAGTCTCTATGGATGAAACAAACTTTGACATATATATAGGTTGAGTATGATGAGCTCATTCCAATCTATTGTGATAATACAAGTGCAATCAATATCTCAAAGAACCCGATGATGCACTCCAAGACGAAGAACATTCCAATAAAGTATCACTTTCTATGGGAACAAGTTGCAGAGAAGAACATCAAAGTTGAATATGCGGGAACAAAAGAACAAGTGGCATACATATTTACAAAACCACTTACATGGGAATCCCTTGATTATCTTCGCCAGAGACTACGAGCAATTTCTACTCCAAATGAATGATTTTGAATTCTTATCTTATATGTCTTAGATGTACAAAAGGAAGCACCATAAATAGGACAAAGGGGGAGATATTTATCATATGCAAAGGTAAATGCTTGGAGAGAGAGCATAGAGACATGTTTCCAAAGGGAGTGATTGTCACAAGGGAATAATGAACGACATGAATTCATAGTGATACCCTTTGTCAAAGGGGGAGATATTATTCATATGGAAGGAGAGAGAGTAATCAGAGGCTTATAAACACAAAGAAAAATAAAAGGCATGTAGATAGGGAGAGCATCCCCAAGGAGAGCTCACTGAGGGGGAGAAACCCCAAATGGATATACCTTTTCCCATTGATGTCAAAGGGGGAGAGATAGAAATATTGATGAGGAGTACAATCATGAATGTTATCATGACTAAGTGTTGCCATCAATGCCAAAGGGGGAGATTGTTAGACAGTTGGCTTAGGTTGATGGATAGTTGGTATGGATTGTTGGTTTTCATTGATTTTAACCATTCAAGAGTGATATTTTAGATTGATTTCAACCCTTTTTGATTGATGTCAACCCTTGGAGAAAGTCTGGTAGCAAATTCTGGTAGCACAAAGGTTTGGGTAATGGACCCAAGGTTGTTTCATGTATAATGGTATGATTTTTAATATATTTTAAGGTAAGAATATTCTATATGTATATTACATGTCATTCCATTTCCGGTGGTATGTGGAATGTCACATAACTCTTCACGGTTAGAGAGTTATGGCCATAAGAAGTTGGAGAACCTAGGTTTGGGTAATGGACCCAAGTTTGTTTGATGGATAATGGGATGAGATTTGATATATTTGAAGTAAATATTATTCTATATGGATAGTACATGTTATTCCATTTCCAGTGGTATGTGGAACATCACATAACTCCTCACGGTTAGAGAGTTATGGCCATGTGAAGTTGGAGAACCCTCATGAGTCATCTATTAGCTTCAAAAGGTCAAAGTAGTCAATGTGGTTTAAGAGATTTTTATAAGGTAAACAATAAAGTGAAGTGATGAGTGTACTATAATTCAAAGTGAAAACAAAATAAATTATTTAAATAATAAATTTAATGGAGAAATTACTAAGTTGACAAGTGGTTAGAAGTGGGTTAGTCCTAAAATAAGGAAAGTGGTTTAAGATGGTTAGAAGGTAACCCCTTGAGGTAAAGTAAAGTGATGAGTGTACTATAAGTCAAAGTGGATACAAAATAAATTCTTTAAATAATAAATTTAATGGATAAATTATTAATTGGACAAGTGGTTAGAAGTTGGTTAACCCCAAAGTAAGAAAAGTGGGTTAAGATGTGTTGCAGACCCCTGACCCTCGGGCCGAGATCTGCTCAGGATCGTTCTAAATATGCCCTCCTAAGTCTGACTGACTCTTTGATTTTCCCCACAAGAAATCCTACATACACACAATGGTTTTTTTCCATAGATCCTTATGAGTATTCCCATGTGATCAAACACAAGGCCTCACCCAAATCTCTTGACCAACAATATGACCATGCCCTTTTTCGAATCAGGATTTTGGGTTTCGCGATATTTTGATTCCTGTTGTCAAGTTTCCTATCTCTACAACCTTCAAAACCCGAAATGTTGAATTGCCAAAATCTTTGGCCATGTCCTCCTCCACAGCTGTATCGCATTTCGTGACTCCGGGAATTCTGGAACAAAGAACCCTGACCTCTTGTCTTCGAAATACCGAAATGTTGAACCCCAATGCGTTCAGTAAAAGGTTGGCTTCCAACGAAAATTTTTGTCGATTCGGAGTTTCAGACTTCGCGACTTCACGAATCCTAATGCAATACTCCCTACTCTTCAACCTCCAAAACCTCGAAACGGTCAACGGGTATTGACACTACCTGGCAACGAGTACATGCCACCTGTCTTCTCAACTATCCTTGGTCTCTGATGCAGATTCTTGCCACCTGTCACTCTTCCCAGCTTTCAGGGCTTGAACAAGCCTTCGATTTACATTTCACTACCACTTCGAAACCCCAAATTCCAAAATGGCACCTTCTATGGAATCAAGGACTGATAGCCTCCCTTTAGATCCAATGGCCCATGTTATTTCATACTTCTAGGTATCGAGAGTTCGAAACTCTCGATCCCAAACCACTGTCTTCTCGGGTTCCCGAACCCCAAAACACTGAAATGTTGAAACGCCACTTCATAATATTTTGCATTTCGCAACTTCAGGGTTTTTCAATGCGAAGGCCTTGGCTCCTTGTCCTTAGGATTTCCTGTATTCCAAATCTCGAATTACCAAAATTCTAAAATTCTTCACTTAACAATTATTTTTGTGATTCGAGAGTTAGAGTGACCAAGGATTTTGGCTTGCACTCCGGATTTACAAACTCCGAATCCCCGAAATGATCTGACGCTCAAAACAGATCACGATCAATTGTCCACATTGATTCCTGATACCAAAGTGATGGGTTCATCCTCCCCTATCCACCTTGTAGCTTCTCTAGATCCTACAGTCCTCACGACTTCGGGAGTTCTCCTCGAAGAATTTTGACCGCTCATTTCCTCCTCAACAACTTCTATGAAATGAACAAGTGTTCTTCCACTAGAACTTAACTTCTGCAAGACGTTTTCAATCTTCATCTCCCTTTGAGAACTTTGAAAGGTGCTGACCCTCCTAAGATTTCACTTGCAAACTTGAGTCTCAGAAGGACTCCTACATGCACTCCTTTTGGTGATCTTTCAAATACTTCTAAGTATTTGATTCTTTGACTCTGTGCACCTTCTGCAACAACAGTCCTTTACCTTTCAACCTTAGTTGATAAGTTAAGGCCTCGACTAGCCTACGCAAACCTTGCATGGCTTCTATACTTCACCTGCACTTATGTTGGAATGAGAACAACGATATCTCTCTTGATCTTTCTGAGATAAAACTCAGAACCATTGTCAACGCACACCTTGCGGATCTTCATTGCACTCCTTGTAGGAACTTCTCTCACTTAGGAAGAGAAACAATTGAAACTCATTCTCTCTCTCTCTCTTAGACTTCAAACATTCAACATGAAATCATATATACACTTCATAGCCTAATAACAAATTCACAATAGAGAGAATAAAACAACCATAAGCATACCATTCACCATGTATGAACCGAAAACATCATAACACCATGAAATCTGATTCAAAGCTTCTTAAATTATTTCAAGCTCCTATACATGGATTCTTCTCTACAACTCTCTGCTACAACCCTCTTCTTCTTTGCTATGCTAATGATACAAAAACTACTATGATACAAAGGAGAGGGTGTCTATATCTGTTTTCCCTCCTACTCTCCTAAATTGTCCAATCTATTAATTCAAACCTATCTACTTTCATTAACTGGGTTAAATGCCTTTTACATTGACAGATGAGAGAAAATCACTCACAATCTGTTTACAACAGCCAGATATAAATGCAAGTACACTTCTAGCTACTACATTAATATCTTCTCCTTAATCTTTCAAAATATTTCAAAATGTGCAAAATGTGTGTTGCGCTCTTACCAGCGGGCTTCTACTTTCATGCTCGATTGACTGTTGGCGATGCTCTTGCATCATACTCCCTTTCTTGAAAATTTTCATGAACTCCTTTTCATGAATTCCTTTTCATGAGCTCTTGCATGGTCTGCCCATGCCTATGAATTTCTGCTTCATCTTCCCAACTGGCATCTTCAACTAGATGTCCCTTCCGCTTGACCAAGTATTCGAAATACTCTTTTCTCCTGGTCTTTCTGTTGACTTTCTTGCCAATTATGATTTCCATCTGTGGCTTTTCAACTGAAAGCACTTGTTTGGCCCACTGAACCTCTTTCTTTTCCTCTTCTTTTATTGCTTCTTCAGCTTTGTAAGGGTACAAATCCGCAACATTGAATATCGGTGAAATTCCGATCCCATCGGGTAATTCAATCCCATATGCGTTTGCCCCAAATTTCCTTATGACCTTGCATGGTCCAATCTTTTTCATCTTTAGTTTGTTATATGTTTCTATGGGGAACCTCTCCTTCCTTGGATGTGCAAGAATTAGATCACAAACTTCAAATTGAAGTTCTCACATGTTTTGATCTGCTCTTCACTTGTATTCTTGATTTGAATTCTACAATCATTCCTTAATTTGGCTGTGAATCTCCTTCATTGCTTCTACAAAGCACTCTGCACTAGCAGTTCTGAATTCATTTTGTTCTGAATCTTTCAATTCAGAAACTCCCCTTGGTTGCATTCCATATATGATTTGGAATGGACTCTACCCTGTGCTTCTGTTGAGTGAATCATTGTAAGAAAATTATGCCTATGGCAGGATATGATCCCACTGACTGTGGTGTTCAGTCACTAGGCTCCTCATCAAATTTCCCAAGCTTCTATTCACAACTTTTGTCTGTCCATCCGTTTGAGGATGATATGCTAAGCTAAAAGAAAAACTTGTCCCTAGCTTCTTCCATAAAGTCCTCCAAAAATGTCCCACGAACTTGGTATTCCGATCAAAAATGATACTCCTTGGAAAGTCGTGAAGTCTGACGACTTCCTTGAAAAACAGGTTCGCAATATGAGTTGCGTCGCTGGTTTTCTGGCATGGTATGAAATGTGCCATCTTTGAAAATCTATCGACTACCACAAAGATTGAATCATAGCCTCTTTGCATTCTTGGTAGTCCCAATATGAAATCCATGCTCATTGCATCCCATGGCCTCTCAGGTATGGGTAATGGCTGGTATAACCCTGTGTTCTGCCTTTTACCTTTTGTGTGTTAACAAATCCTACATCTTTCCACAAATTTATTAACATATTTCCTCATCCCTGTCCAAAAATATGAGCCATTCAACTTTGAGAACGTCTTATCATGACCAAAGTTTCCGGCCAATCCTCCACTATGTTTTTCCTTCAACAGGTTCTCCCTCATGGAGCATTTTGGAATACATAGTTGATTGCCCCTGAATAATAATCCATCCTAGATCATATATTCAGTCCATTGGCTTTTGTCCCTGAGAAATGGATTCTCAGATGCCTCATATGGCTCTTTAAAATATGGGTCATCTCTGTACATTTCTTTGAGGTTATCGAAACCCAAAGTCTTGACTCTGAATTCCTACATAAGCAAACATTTCCAGCTCAAAGCATCAACAACTTTGTTAGCAGTTCAAAAAATATGCTTAATCACAAAAGTAAATTCAACCCATTTAGCATTCTTTTGGTTCAACTTCTCTTGTTGAGTTACGAATTGTAAAGCATGATTATCACTGTACAAAACAAACTCTTTAGGAACCAAATAATGTCTCCATTTCTTCAATGCTTGTATGATAGCATAAAATTGTTTGTCATATGTTGAGTACTTGATCTTCACTTCATTCAGTTTTTTACTGAAGTATGCGATCGACCTGTCGTCTTGGCTCAAGACTGCTCCAATTGCAAATCCACTCGCATCACACTTGACCTAAAATGTCTTGCTAAAATCTGGCAAAACCAAAATTGGTTGTTCCATGATCTTCTTCTTCAGTAGGTTGAAGCTCTTCTCTGCTTCTTCTATCCAGTGAAAAGATTTATGTCTTTTCTTCACCATATCCATCATTGGTGCGCTAATTCCACTGAAGTTTTGGATAAATTTCCTGTAGAAACTTGCCAAACAATGGAAGCTTCGTACTTCAAACACACTCTTCGGCGATGGCCAATTCTTAATTGCATCTACCTTTTCTGGATCCATCTTCAACTCATTTGCAGAGATAACAAAACCCAAATAAATGAGTTATGTCCTCATAAATGACGATTTCTTCATATTTATCAACAATTTCTCTTGTTGTAATCTCCTCATCACCGCAGCTAAATTCTTTAAGTGCTTTGCTTTTGTCTTGTTGAAAATTAATATATCATCAAGATATACAATGACGAATTGCCCAATGAAATCCTTCAGGACTTCCTTCATCAATATCATGAAAGTATTGGGTGCATTTGTTAATCCAAATGGCATGACAAGCCATTCATATAGCCCTTCATTCATCTTGAATGTTATCTTCCATTCATCACCTTCTCTCATTCGGATCTGATGATACCCGCTTTTCAAATCAATTTTTGAAAAAAATCTTGCTCCACTCAAGCAATCCATCAAGTCATCCATCCTTGGAAATGGAAATCTATATCTGATGGTAATCTTATTGATTTCCCTTAAGTCTGTACACATTCTCCAGCCTCCATCTTTCTTTGGGCTGAGCACTGTTGGAACAACGCATGGACTCAAGCTTTCTCTAATCAATCCTTTGTCCATTAAATCCTGGACTTGTCTCTCAACTTCTTCATTTTCCTGCGGCATCAATCTATATGCATCTTTGTTCACTAAACTGGCTCCAGGTATAAGATCGTTGTGATGGCTTATACTCCTAATCGGTGGTAATGAACAAGGTAGTTCGTCCACTACTATATCAGCGAACTCTTCCAGCAACTCCTGGATTTCTTCTGGTAAATCATCTATCCTTGTACTGGTCAAAAAAATTCTGGGCTTCCTGACCATAACAAATTGTGTTTCTTCCTTCTTCTTAACCTCCTTAAGAAGTTCCTTCCCACTCATGAGAAGTACAGTTTTGCTCATTTCTGTTTTCACCTCTTTATCCTTAATCAACAACAACATGTGTGTCCTACCATTCTTCTCCAGGGTGTATGTGTTCTTTTTCCCATCATGAATCAAATTTTTGTCATATTTCCACAGTCTACCCAGCAATAGATGACAAACATCCATGGGAATGACATCACATAATATTTCATCCTTATATACTCCTATTTTAAATTCAACTAAACATTGTTTAGTGACATTTACCTAATGTCCTTTTTGTAGCCACGAAACTCTGTATGGGCTTGGATGTACAAAAGTCTCTAGCTCCATCTTTTCTACCATCTCTGTAGATACGATATTGTCTGTGCTACCACTGTCCACTATGACTTTGCATACCTTGTCTTTGGTTTTGCAAGTAGTCTGAAATAGACTGTTTCTTTGGGTTGGGTTCTCTGCCTCCTTCTTCCGCTTCAAGAGAAATTTTCTCATCATTAAGGATCTTCTGCCCTCAACATCTTCTGTGTCCACATTCCATCCTTGAGCTTCGGCAATGTGAGTTTCACCACCATCTTTTTTTTTTATCTGGACACTCATAGGATTTATGTCTGATCTTTCCACAGACAAAACATTTTATTTCACCGCCTCTGCCTCTTCCTCTTCCTCTAGCTCGAGGAAAAGTATTTATATCGGCATACTGCCCTCTCTGTGAGCCTCCACCTCTCTCAGGTTGAGGTTGAGGCTTCTTCCCTTCTTCTTTAGATTTCTGAGCTCTGTCTTGGGCAATCATTTTTCCTCTAGCTTGACTTCTACCTCGGCCTCTTTGACCTTGCTTTTGGCTAAGCTTCTCTTCAGCTTTCAGAGCTATCTGATAAGCATCTTCCACATTTCAAATGATCATCATGATCATCTCATCTTGGATGTCATATCACAAACCATCCATGTACTTGGCAACTTTTTCATCATCACTTTCCCGATGACCCACTCTAATGTTTATCTTGTAGAACTCTTCAGTGTATTCTTTCACTGACATCAGCTTCTGTCTCAAATTCTGCATCCTCCGAAACAGAGTGATCTGATAATCCTTAGGTATGAATTTGGCTTTCATCTTTGCAACCATTCTATCCTAGCTTTTAATTTTCTTCTTGCCCTTGCAGTGTCTGTCAGCCTGCAGTTCATCCCACTATAGTGATGCATGCCCTTTAAGTCTAGTAACGACATGTTTGACCTTATTGTCTTCCTCTACATCCTCATAGTCGAAGTATTTATCTAGAGCACTAATACAGTCTAGAAGCTCTTCAACATCCAGGTTTCCCTCATACACTGGAATGTCCATTTTTTCTCTAGCACCTATCCTTGCAATAGCCTTGAATAGGCATTCATCCGTAGCATCTTTGACTACAACTTCTTCTCCTTCATTTCCATCTTCATTTTCACTGTCATCCTCGCTGATATGCC
>CBVK0100374944.1:0-10351 GCA_900067695.1 Picea abies | reverse complement strand
TAAAAGCTTCAATTTAGCAGCCTGACACCAAGCACCTCCCAACCACCCTTGAATATCAAAATAATGAATACACAGACAATTTCTCAGATAAATCAATTCTTACCTTCCTTTCTCTGTTCTGTAAGTCTGATTTGTTCTGCTATTCTGCTCTTCGTTTTCTCTTCCTCTGCTATTCTGCTCTTCGTTTTCTCTTCCTCTGCTATTCTGCTCTTCGTTTTCTCTTCCTCTGCTATTCTGCTTTGCGTTCCATTTCACTCTACACATCTGCTTCCTTTCCTACCACACATCCTCTTCTGTATTCTTCCTTACTATTTCACTCATTTCCTCCTCAGAACAGCTAGCCAAATTTCGTCTCACTCATTTTCTTTTATGCACACTCCCTTGACGGTTCCACTTCACCTTCCAATAGGCAATCCAAGGACACTTGTCTTAGCAACTGAAATGATCACTGTTTCACACTCAAGAATCCGTTTTGTTTAGCAGAATCGTAACTGATGAGTTTCATGTGTGTGGAAGAATAATAACCTTCCGATCACATTCAAGCTTTATTCGCACCGTTGGATGTTCTTTATCATTCTTTGCCTTTAAATCGGGTTTCAACATTCCTTTGCCCAAGTTTCTCTACACTTTCACATCGCGATCTCCAAAACTCCGAAATGGAGCTTATCTGAGCTGACTCCTTCTCTTCCCGTGACCAAGGGCTGTGACCACAGTTTTATGCGAAAGGAGCTTTCGCGATTTCGCATATCGTGAATTCGTAATAGAGATTAGATCAACGGTCCAGGTTAGATCTTGTCTGATGGATGCAAATACATCGTGACTTCGCATCTCGCGATTTCGCAAATCACGTTGCAATCCTTACCATATCCCGATTTGTGAAACTCCGATATGGTATAAGATCAACGGTCTAGATCTGAGCTTGACTTGACGGCTGCGATTGAAGCGCAATATCGCATATCACAATTTTGGCATTTCTAATGTTCAAAGTTCTTGTCACTTCCAAATCGCGATCCCCGAAACTCCGATGAGAGGTCAGATCAATGGTCCTGATCATTTATGGATCTGACGGTCCAGATTCAATCGCGATTTCGCATATCGCGAAATCGGGGTTTTTGTTGCATTGTGTTCTTGCCCTTTTGAATTCGCGATCCCTGAAACTCTGATACGAGCTGTGATCAACGGTCCTGGTGCGATCTTGACTCAACGGTTGCGATTGAATCGCAATATCGCGTTTCGCAATTTCGGAAGTCTCGTTGCGTTGTGAATTGGACATTACAAAGTCCCGATCCCCGATTCTCTGATGAAGAAAATCAACGGTCCAGATCTCATTCTCGATTCAATGGTTGCGATTGAATCGCGATATCGCATATCGCGAAATCGGGGTTTTCGTTGCATTGTGAATTGGACATTACAAAGTCCCGATCCCCGATTCTCCGATGAAGCCTCTGTCGAGCTTCTCCCGGTGGCGCTCGATCGTTGCCACGCGTCCACACAAATGGATGGTCCAGATCCCGTCGGGATTTCGCGACTGCTGCTGTCCTAATGCACACGACCTCGAGAACTCCGATTTCCCGATGGCCGATATCCTGATGCCTATCGGGACTTCTCTTCTTGCTCCCGAGGCTTATCTCCCTCGCAGCTTCTGCAGATCCGATGGCTGACGGGTATTTGTTTCCGATCTGACAGCTCAGATCTTCTCTCTGACAAGGACTGTAAACTACGGTCCAGATTCATTTTGGATTCAATGGTTATGATTGAACCGTGATCTTGTTCTGATACAAACCCATCAATGACAACAACCATTCACTGCTTGTTCAATATTTGCCAACAGAGGGTTTCCCTTGGATACCTCCAAGCTCAATTCCCTTGCCATCTAACGAAAATATCATGAAAATAGCTTTAAAATTAAGGGCCATTGTGCCCAATTATTGTAATCAGCGGACCCCTACTACAACATCAACACCACCCATTTGGATGGAAATCACATGACTATCCAAAAAATGCTCCCCCATGTTGAGCTTAATACTATTGCACTTCCCAGAACAATTTATGGTACCTTCATCTGCAATCATTACTTGAAACTCTGGTGTTGGATATACAAAGCAATTGAGATCTTTTGCTAATTTGTAATTGATGAAATTATGGGTACTACCATAATCAATCAATATTGTTACCTTTTTCTTTTTGATGTATCCTTGTATCTTGAGGGTTTGTGGAGTACTGATGTCTGCCAATGCATGGCAAGACATTGTTGGAGTAATATCTTCTAGATATGGATCTTGTGATGGTTCAAATTCTTGATATTCTTCATTTTCACAATCTATGTAGAATAATTTATTCTCACCACATTTATGCCCCTTACTGTACTTGTTGTTACAATTGAAACATGGTCCCTTTTCTCTTCTCTCATCCATTTGTTGAGGTGTTAGCCTTGTCATTTTAGGAGAGGGAACATGGTGCTCTCTATAGTTATCAGTGACCACCCTTCTAGTAGCCATATTTTTGTTTTCCACTTTCCTTGCCATACTGAAATCTTTCTCTAGGGATTTAGGTTTGAAGAGACATACCTCATGTTGAATGTTCTCCTTTAAAGTTCCCATAAATAGATCTAACAAATTAACCTCTGGAATGTTCTTTACCCTGAGACTGAGCTTTTGGAATTGTTGAATGTGCTCTATAATTGGAAATTTTTGTCGAAGAATTATCAATTGAATAAAGAATGCATTTCTCTTAATATCCCCATATTGTGATATCAATTTATCTATAAAAATGGACAAAGAGATAATATAATTCTTTTTTCTTTCACAAAGCCATTGATACCAAACAAATTGATCAATTTTTAAATACAAGGATGCAATAGGTACCTTTTGTAATATTGATGTTTGGTGTAGACCAAAGAGTTGTTCCATCTGGAATATTCGTGTTATAGGATCTTTACCATCATACTTCCTCATATCAATCTTTGGAATGAATTAGTTCCTTCGTGCCACATTGAAACCTTGATCGTGTGGATCTTGAAGTGACTAATAATCATGATTCTAGGACTCAATCTTGATTTCCTGTACATTTTCATGATTTCCTTTCAATTTGATCTCCTTTAGGCAGTCTCTCATCTAGAGAATGAAAGATCATGGAAGACATGGAATTTTGCAATTCATCCATTTTCTTTTGAATTTGATACATATTTTCATCCATCTTATTTTCCATATGTACATTATTTTCATTCATCTTATTTTTCATGCCATCCATCTTCTTTTTCATTTCATATTCTATTTCCTTTTTTAGGGATTTCTGAGAATGTGATAAATCCACTAGTTTCAACATACTATCACTCATTTCATCAACTTGGTTCTTTAATTGGGTTAACATGTTTTCAAAGTCTTCATTTTCTTTGAAAGTCATGTTTGAGTTTTTATGTGGAGTACCAGTATTATTTCTTGTAGAACCCTTTTCCATGTGAAAAAATAATAATGCTTATATTTTTCTTCTTTATCACAAATTTTGATCCCCAAAAATAGATCTTCCAATAAAAATGTATGCCAATTGTAAGTTACGTACCTTTCAAACCCTTAATTTGTAGTATGACTGGATGGTTGACCTTTGTTCTGATATATCTTTAAAGTTTGAACCCTTCTAAGTCTGAAATTTAGGCATGTGGTAATATGATATGACTTCTTAGAGTCCTAAAAATTTCACAATCTGAAACTTCATTGATAAAAAAGTTATAGAAAAAATACCAAAATATCTTGTTTAAGACTAATTTCAAGATTAGTAAACAACCCCAATTTACACGAGATATATCTCACAAATTATAAGGATTAAATATGAAACTTTTGTCACATGTTACTCACTATGTCTCCTCATGATTCAAAAACTTCACAGAAAAAATATTATAACGAAAAATCCCAAGATGACTCATTTAAAATTGATTTCAAGATTAGTCACAAAGCCTATCTTCCATAGGATATCTACAGAATTGTAACAACCCAAAACCTAACATTTTTACCACATGTACATTTATGTGTCTTCTAAGTAACCTCCAAATTTCACTATCTGAAACCTCCTAGAAAAAATGTTATAGCGAAAATCCCAAGATGTCTCGTTTAAAAAAATTTCAGGATGAGTTACAAACCCTATCTTTCATAGGCTATATATCCAGAATTTTAATGACCTAGAACCTGGCATTTTTACCACATGTACCTTGATATGTCTTCTAAGTAACCTCCAAATTTTGTCGCCTGAAGTGGCCTTGAAAAAGGTTATGGCGAAAATTCCAAGATGACTCACTTGAAGCAAAACACTAGGACTGAAGCTCTTGATACCAAATGTTGAGATCCAAGTCACAAAAATTGATTAAAGCAAGAAGAAAGCAGCAAAGGAAAGTTGGAAAAGAATGAGTGAAGAGAAGAATTGAAAAAAAAAAGATGAATACATAAAAATGTTACATACGCATAATCAAGAACTTCTTAATGTTAAGAAGGTGAAAAGGCATTTACAGGAGCCTGAATTAAAGATTAGGGATGAAGAAATTACCACAAAAATTGAAGAGGATATTATCAAAAAACTTGAAGAGAAAATTTGCAAGAAGATTAAGGAATATCTAAATATTGATGAAGTAAAATTAGAAATGCAATCTAGTATTGAAGAAGGATGTAAGAATTTGATAGACGGGGTCACATTGCAACTTCAAAAGGAGAAAGAAGACAATATTCAAGAAGGCCAGTAGAAAATATTTGAAGAAGTTGAAGTCCATCTAAGGGATGTGCATGCCAAATATGATGGTATTATCTCCAAGGCTAGAGTAATCATAGACCAAGAAAAGAGGATAGAGGATGTCATTATCTTCAGAAAGAATAAATATATAATGGGTGTGTAGAATGAAGGAAAACCATCACATGTGAATCTATATAAACACCTTCATTACCAAGAAAAATTTCAAGAAAGACATGAAGATCTATATCAACATTACCAATGAAGAAGATGGAATAATGAAGAATATCCATGGAACAAGGCATCACAAAACCATTATTTGACATAATATTACGGGAAACCATTAACTACAACAAATTGGAAAAATCACAACAACAACAACACATGTATTCAAAGGAAATAAAATTATGTAACAACTAGTTATCAAGGATTAAGACCAAAATAATTGAATTTGGATAGATCTATCATCATCATCAACAACAACAACAAAGTAGGAATATAAGGAAATCTTATTATTCAGTTTCATCAAGTGTAACACCCTTAATTGCAACGCTTTGAGTACAAAGCTTTTTGTAAGAGGGTATTATGGTATGACCTCAAAATGGGGCATATGTGGGGTCAAATATACATGTAATGGGTAAATGTAAATGTAATAGCGGTTGGCCTAATAAAGATGCCACATGTGCAATGTGTGAATATGTATATATAGAGATCATGTAATCATTATTGAGGGATGTGATTTGGAAGTATGAATGTATTGGGGTATTTGGATGTGGTTCTCCTATTCTCTGAGGAGTTATTGTGTAATTAATCTCTATTATATATCTTGGAGTTGTGCTCCAGGCTTACATTTGTTGTACATGGTGTGTATTGTAGTATCTTATAATATCTTAAGTATTTGGTTCATAACAAACTAGTTGGAGGAATCACCCCATGCATGAAGTTGATAGTTCTTCAAATCTCTCTAGTTTTTGAAACAATTGATAACATTTATAGCTTGGGTGAGTATATACATGTCAGTGATGCTCATAAACTAAATTAACATCAATAAGTTTGCATTGGGATTTGTTCTTATTGTTCTCATACACAAAATTAACATTCATAAGTCTGCGTTTGGATTTTATTTGATTATGAACTTGTAAACTAAATTAACATCAATGAACTTACATTTGGGTTTGTTTGGATTCTTCTCCTAACGAAATTAGCATCAATGAATTTGCATTTGGGTTTGTTTATGTTCTTCCCATCAATGAATTTATGTTCAGGTTTGTTTTGATTCTGAACTCATTAGTTGAATTAACATCAATAAGGTTGCATTTGGGTTCGTTTCGATTCTTCTCATAAACCAAATTAGCTTCAATAAGTTTTCATTTGGGTTTGTTTTGATTCTTCTCATAAATTAAATCAGCATCACTAAGTTTGTATTTGGATTTGTTTTGATTCTCCTCCAAGCTTAAATTAGCGTCATCGGGTCATACTGAAATCATATGTGACTTTCATTATTTAAAGATAAAAAGGTCGTGGTTATTTTATATATCATACTGAAATTATATGCCATTGTAATAATTTATTTGAGGATGAAAAGAAAATGGTTAGTTTATATATCATATTGAAATTATATGTCATTGTAATTATTTGAGGATGAAAAGAATATATATATATATATATATATATATATATATATATATACCAATTAATAAAAACCTTTTTATAGCTAAATTTAATTTCATGGGAGGTAAATGTTTGCAACTTAAAGAGGACGACACGTATGTTTTTTGGTTGGCCATAGGGTCTTGCAATGTTTTGCTCGGTGATTAATAATAATATTATTTGAATGTTATTAAAAAGCACGATTTTATTAGAGGTAGCCTTTACTATTATAATAATAAGAATGTATGTCTATGTATGTGAGAAAATGGGAGGGATGGAGAAAATATTGGGAGGAAAAAATCTCGATGGACATGCAGGTAATCCAAAGACAAATTATTGGAACAAATGCATATATAGAGAAGCTTGAGATCAATTAGATGCAATTGGAAATTAGTGTGGAAAGCAACAACTAGAGATTAGAGCAAGCTAAGGAGAAAAGGAGAATGTTTCATAACAAAATAATGAATTTGAAAATGGAAAAAAGATCTGAAAATGAGGAATTAAGGAATGTGGTCCCCCATATTCTCTTTGTTGGCTCTTTTGGAATGGATGAAATGAAAATCATGGAAGAAGACATTGTGCAAGCAAGGAAGCAATCCTTAGTCAACTTTTCATCAAAGGTTGGTAGAAAGAATAATACCCCCAATGGGTATGGACCCCATAATATTTGAACTCCAAGATGTTTTGCAATATAGTTTTTTAGTAGGACAATATGTATGAGTATATACAAGCCAAGTAGTTATCTCTAGTTCAATAAATCTTTAAATAGTGTAGACAAGGAGCAAATTTTTTGAAAATTTGGAACTTTGAAGTTTTTTAAAGAGTTTTAATATAAAAAAAATTGTATTAGCCCACTGGACAATTTGGGCGCAACCCTCTTTTGATACAAAAGTACCCATTTCTGTTTTTTTTTAAATGAAATATTCTTTCAAGGTTACAATTTTTTTGGAAATGAGGTTTCTCCTATCATTTATGAGCAAGTTTTGTTTTGTTTTTTTATTGTGGAATAAAGATGCTCGAGGCATTAAACATAGTGCTCAATGTTGTTACAATTATATAATCATTAAGATCTCATCATGTCATTTGCGAGAATTGAACCTAGGTAGTGATGATAACACTCCTCTTAATCACCCATGCTAGACCTGATAGACAAGAGAAAACTTTATTTATTTGTGCTCCTCTTATCTTTGTGTTCCATGGTGGGTTGAATTTACCTTCCCTGTTGAATTGTGGAGTATACTTGGATTATGTTGAAACCTTCTCTATTTGGTCATATTGAGATTCTTCTTGTAGTCTTAAAGATAATCTTGCCACTAAGGCTACCTCCATGCATGTTTTGGTTCATTTTCATTATGGGTTGACTTATTCCTTACTCTTGCATATTTGTTTATGAGATTGTGAAAATCAGAATTCGGATTCTCATTGTAATCTTGAGCATACCCTTAAAGTAGATTTTGATGATATAGAGGAACCTGGATTCTCTTCCTCTCATGATTGTAAATCATCGATTGTTAAGAAAATAATGAGGGGGTTTTCCTCTTCTTTTCCTTCTAAAAGTCTAAGAGGTAGACTAGTTGGAGGAATCATCCCATGCATGGAGTTGATAGTTCTGCAAATTTATCTAGTTTTTTAGGCAATTGATATTTTTAAAGACTGATATATTTGACTAAGAAATATGTAGAGTGTTATCTTCCAAAATTTGAGATTCGATCACATAAATGGAAAATTTAGAAAAACGAGAGAGAAGCACTCATATAGATTATGATAAAGAAAATTTGTTGTGTGGATGGTGTTCCTTTTTAAGTGTGTTTTTTCTAACATAAAAAATTATCTTTTGTATTAAAAGTGTTATGATCTAACCTATACAACAATGAGATAGAAAAATTGCAAAATTTGAAGGGATTGTTGCTTTTTAAATTGTGTCCCCTCCCTTGATGGAGAAGGGAAGTGATCAATAAGTGCAATTCCTTTCATTCCCTATAAGGGTCCCACCCTAGCTCACCTAGTTAAAGGAGTAGGTTGTTACTTAATATATAGTGGCCATTTTTGTTAAATAAATTCCAATAGGTAGTTAGAGTGTCTAATGAACAATGTAAGAAGGCCATGTTAGGGTCTTGCCCTAACTCCCCTAGATAAGGGAATCGGTTGTTACTTAATGTATAGTCGTAATTCTCATTAAATAAGGTCCACTAGGTAGTTAGAGTGTCTAATCAATAGTGTAGGGAGACCTCCTTAAAGAAGGTCCACAATGTACTTGATGTAGCATCATTAATGAAGGTCCACTAGGTGGTTATGGTTTTTTAAAGATAGAAACTACTTATAGTGGTACAAGCTATGTAATTGGATGCCAAGTGATTAATATTTTATTGAAGATCTATTCAATTGGACTTTGCCCTCTCAAGAGGCAAGTGAACATTGTTTTCTATTTATAACATCAATAAAGGCTTGCCTATTGTTGTTGCTTCAATACCTTGATTCTATTTTATTTAGTTTCCGCAATTAAATTTCTATAAATTTTGTTTTGAGTTTTCCATTTCAACTATCAAGGTACACCACAAGTGGTATTAGAGCACTTTCATGTGCCACCGAACATCCAATTTTTCAATATTTTTTCTTAGGCTAGAGACATGTTCCAACGCTTTTAAACATAATGATCTATCCTTCAATGGGTAAAACTATGTCTAGGAAGCATGCACATAGGGAATACCAGTAGGGTCACTTAGATACCCTTGAATAACCTTTGTTGGTGCTTGGTGAGAAGTATTCACATTAGACATAATATGTATAGAGATTCTATCTTACATGTACCCTAAGGTATATCATAAGTCCCCTAGGTGCACTTGAAACTATCCTTACATAAACTTGTTGGTTGTCTTATTGCTCTAGTACATCGAGCACAATACTTGGGGAGATCACCAAAGAATTGGGTAGTATAGATAAGGGTACGACTTATCTTCTTTAAGAAGAAAAAGGGGTCATTGAACATGAGATTGAGAGAGGATAAGTAGAAGGAGGGAAAGTGGAAGATCGAGCGTTGGCTTGGATATCAGAAGATACATAATGGATGTATAGGTGTGGTTGATCTATGTAGTGTTATGAGGGTTGAGGTTGAGAAAGAGATATGTCGGTAGACAATTCCCTTGTTTCATAGGTTGTCTTGGGGGTCATATATTCAACAAATACCTATGGTTGGAAGATTAGTCACTCCTATGAAATTAGTTTCCATGTGTACTTATTTTGTTATAGATGAGTACCTTCATCTTCTTCAATATGATGTATAAATTTTGTATTGAAAATCTATTTATTGACTACTTTAGTTGAGTGATTAAATATAGAAAAAATTATTTTCAAAGTATATATAATTTAGATCTCCACATCACTATATGAAATTGTGTTGAAAACTATTAGAAACCTCAAATTGAGTTGTAGTTTGGATTTTGATGGTGGATGAATGCATCACAATGAATATTAAATAATCCTAGTTACCAAGTGTTTAGATTGGTTTATAGTTACTAGACAATGGTTATACACGTTGAGATATTCCATCCTAGATGAATATGTTTCTCGCTAACTATAAATGGAGAGAAATTTGAAGCTACATATGAGGATATATCAAAATGGTATCTTCAAAATTTATTGAAAACTCTTCTTTCATTTGCATAAAGATGTCAATGGAGTGAGGGGAATACAAGATCCTCTAATTCCCCAGGATGATTTCTAGTTCTTTGGTATTTTTCCTCTTTATTGATTTAAAGATAGAATTTACAAACAATCAATCAAGAATTGATGTTTGATATATTCACTTCAGAATTGCAGTTCAAACCATACCCTAATCCTTAGAAGTAAGGTATGGGTATGTTACCTTAGGTTTTTAAATTTTCCATTCAAAAACCTTAGTTATCTTCTTCATATATTCAATGTAATGGAACCTCATGAGCAAGCACCACATCAAGGATTTTAATTCATTCGGAAAAAAAAAAAAAAAAATAGA